>JAPYYD010006839.1:0-10786 GCA_028551405.1 Uromys caudimaculatus
CACACACACACACACGCATTTTGTTTCGCATGTTGATGTGCACAGAATAACTTTGTGCCTACTGGTGCCCATCTCAATTGTAACCAAACTGTTTCTCTGTGACCTCGTATGTTCTGGAACTTACACCATGGCAATACACCCAGTGAAGAGAGACACACGACTCTTTTCAACTATAGACACATTGAAAGAAAAATTATAGTGTCTTATAAATGAATAAAGATGCTTTAAATTTTAAAAATAAGCGGAGCACGGTGGTGCTGATTACAATCCCAGCACTCACAAGGCTGAGGCAGGAGGATTGGGAGATTGAAGTCAGCCCGTGCTAAAGAGACTCTTGTCTTCAAAAAGAAGAAGAACGGAAAGAAAGAAAAACATAAATAAAAGCAAAAACTTCAGACAGTGACAGCCATTGCCAAGAGCTCCCAAGACGCCATCGCTGATTTGGAACTGTGGGAATGATCCCACTGTGGTGTCTCTGGGAAGGGTGAAGAAGTTCTCCTTAAATGGATGAGCCTTTTGATCATAGATCATCGGTGACCATTGACCCCCTTTCTTTATCTCATGTAGCTTTATTTTCTTCATGTTTGACGTCTTGGCAATGGAAGAGATTTTCAAGAGGATTTGGTCAAAGCCAAATATAGTAAATGCCTAATTGATTTGGTTAGTAGAGAAACTGAGGCAGGAGAAAGACGGAAAGAAAGTACTGGAGAGAACTGAATAGAGGGAATGTACACTTCGCTGGAAAGCCAGGAAAACTAACTTTATTTTTACTATTATAGAATATCAAATTATAAATTTAGAGTAAAAATACAAATGGAGATAGCACTCAATGTGTGTGTACACGCGCGCCCGGAGGTGGCGTGTTCGGATTCGCCTTGGTAAGGGATCCCAGGGGAAGATCCCAAAAACAGTGACTGGTCTTCTTTGGTCCTCCTCTCCCTGTACCTGAGGATCTTCACTGCCTTCTCCGTTTCCTTAGTATTCCCTGCAAGGAAAGGTGCCTAGAATTCAGCTACGAAATGATTTGACTTATTGCTGTGACCTGTTATTTTATTTCCTTTTACAACCAACAGCTGGCTACTCTCCGGGGGCCCCTCTAATTAGTCTATGCTCAGAACTCATTTACATGCCATTACCACCATAGCTATGGTTTCCAGAAAGGAAAGAAATAAAGAAGGCAGAGCTCATTAAAATGCATCTTTGAGCAAATCCCTAGGAGGGCTGCTCTGTCTCTAGGAGAACCCAGCCTAAGGCCACAGCACCTTCTGACACCGAAGAATAGGGGAGAAAGGGCTAGGAGGACCCGAGGCAGAAAAAGGCTTATGTCTCCTTTTATGGTGCTTTAAAATAAACTGTGGATGCTGTGGCTCCTGGGAGCTGAGGGAGTAAGAAAAAGCCTAACTTGCTAATAAATTTAAAATAGAATTCCCTTATTAATAGTATGTGTTTATTCTCTAAATTTACTGTGATCAAACAACGTTTTAAATCTAGGAACTAAGATTGTACAATCTTGTGTGTATGTGTGTGTGTGTGTGTGTGTGTGTGTGTGTGTGTGTGTGTTTCCCTGTACTAAGCTAGAAAAAGGTGAAATCTTTTTAGATTTTTAGATGGAACATACTTGTGTTTGCCAGGGTTCTCTGAATCAATCTCTCTCTCTCTCTCTCTCTCTCTCTCTCTCTCTCTCTCTCTCTCTCTCTCTCTCTCTCTCTCTCTCCATCTATTGCTCTAATCTGCCTGCCTGTCTGTCTGCCTGTCTGTCTGTCTATATCTATGCTAGCTTTGACAGGTGCTCTAAGTGTTAGTCTGAGCTTTGTCATTTTCTTGAGAGAACTCATCTCCCCGTGATGACCAGGCTGGATTTGAACTTTCCATTCTCCTGACTCAACCTCCCGAGATTTGGGATTATAGGCATGGGTCCCCTGCCGTGTTCTGAAAGTCAATTTTTCTAAATAACCGAAATACAATATCACACAGGAGATAGAACATTAATATGGCTTTGCTGTCCAACACTCAGATTTCCTTGTCCCAGCCACATCTTTGTCCCGGTTTCTTAATTTGTTTTGTTGTTCCTACACTTGGTGTGCTTGCTTGCTACGTCTTCCCTCTCTGCTAGCACTGGAGAGTCCATTTTTTACAAGTAGTGCCCAGGGCACTGATATTTCACTACTTCCCGGGCCATTTCCTTTGCTGAATAGTATTAGATTTAGACTTGCTTGTCCCTCACCTCATGATTAGATTGAGGTTAAATATTTTTGGCAGGGAAACAGCATGGGTGATGTATTGTTTTCCGAGTATTGTGGCAGGTTCTGGGGGATACTGGTTTCTCCCATTGGTAGTGACATTAAGTTTATTCACATGCATTGAGAGGTGTGTCCTGTTTCTCCAGCTAACCATGGCCTCTATAATTAGTCATTTGTGCACGGCTGGCTTAGGTGGCAGAAATAAGTTACTCTTTAATATTTCATTTGGTGATTTAATAAACTTCCATCTGTGATTCTTGAATGACCAGGTTTACTGAGCTACCTGCAGATTGGCATTTTTAAAATTATTATTATCACTTGTATATTTGTTACTTGACAACCCTCCATTTTTCTTCATTTTTTATTTTTATATAATAAAATTTAATTGTTAGAGAATTTTAGAGAAACATTCCATATAATAGTACAAATCAATACAGTACTTCTAATGAACAATTTACCAACAAGTATCAAAGTATAAATTGTGCATAAAATTTTATCTAGTAAACTTATTTCTAGGAATTTATGTTGACAAAAATATGTATATGCTGTGGGATATCTATCACAGTGTTATACACAACGGTGAACTTGAGAACATGTCAAAATTAAATACAGAAGTAATAAGTTATGAAATTACTTGTAGACATTTCTATAATAATTAAAATGCTATTTTCTAGGCTAAAATTTTAGAAGCCAATATTATCATCATCTTATAATTTCACATTATAAATATGATTAAAATAAATTAACTCATTTTGTAAAAACAATATGCAATAGGAAATTATTTCTGACAGATCAACTCTCACAGTTTTATAGGCCATTCATTTTTTTCTCCTTTGAAATGACAAAGGAAAGTTGAATACAGTCAAAATAGCACACAACCTAACCTCATAAATCACACATTTAATGTTACTTGTTTTCAGTCGGTTTTGAAAACCTTACTACTGACACACTCAACTAGGAATAAGTTGACAACTACTGACTAAATTTAGAGAAAATAAATACTAGTCTAAAATATATAGGACTCACCTCCCTGATGTGACCATAAAATTCAAATACCTCCAATGTTCTCCCTTGAAGCTATGTTAGCTTCACTCTGAGCAAAGAGCAACATTCTTTTGTGTTTCCCAAGGCCATTACTGAGATTCATCAGATACCTATAACACTTGCTGAAGTTACCCCTTAAATATTTCTATTTGACAAGCACGAAGTGTCCTTCCTTATCTTTTTTGATAACTTTTGGTTGAAAGTTGAATTTATTCGATATTAGAATGGCTACTCCAGCTTGTTTCTTGGGATCATTTACTTTGAAAATTGTTTTCCAACTCTTTTACTCTGAGGTAGTGTCTGTCTTTGTCACTGAGGTGCATTTCATGTATGCAGCAAAATGCTGGGTCCTGTTTACATATCCAGTCTCATAGTCTATTTCTTTTTATTGGGGAATTGAGTCCATTGATGTTAAGAGATATTAAGGAAAATTGATTGTTGCTTCCTGTTACTTTTGATGTTATTTTTATGTTTGTGTGGCTGTCTTCTTTTGGGTTTGTTGGAAGAAAATTACTTTCTTGCTTTTTCTAGGGTGTAGTTTCTCTCCTTGTGTTGGTGTTTTCCATCTATTATCCTTTGTAGGGCAGTATTTGTAGATAGATATTGCGTAAATTTGGTTTTGTCATGGAATATCTTGTTTTCTTTGTCTATCGTAATGAGAGTTTTGCTAGGTATAGTAGCCTGGGTTGGCATTTGTTTTCTCTTAGGGTCTGTGTGACATCTGCCCAGGATCTTCTAGCTTTCATAGTCTCTGGTGAGAAGTCTGATGGAATTCTGATAGTTCTGCTTTTATATGTGACTTGACCTTTTTCCCTTACTGCTTTTAATATTCTTTCTTTGTTTAGTGCATTTGGTGTTTTGATTATTATGTGACGGGAGGAATTTCTTTTCTAGTCTAGTCTATTTGAAGTTCTATAGGCTTCTTGAATGTTTATATTCATCTCTTTCTTTAAGTTAGGAAAGTTTTCTTCTATAATTTTGTTGAAGATATTTACTGGCTCTTTAAGTTGGGAATCTTCACTCTCTTCTATACCTATTATCCTTAGGTTTAGTCTTCTCATTGTGTCCTAGATTTCCTGTATTTTTTGGGTTAGGGGCTGTTTGCATTTTGCATTTTCTTTGACTGTTGTGTCAATGTTTTCTATGCTATCTTCTGCACCTGAGATTCTCTCTTCTATATCTTGTATTCTGTTGGTGATACTTGCATCTATGACTCCTGATCTCTTTCCTAGGTTTTCTAACTCCTGGGTTATCTCCCTTTGTGATTTCTTTATTGTTTCTGTTTCTAGTTTTATATCCTGAATGGTTTTGTTCAATTCCTTCACCTGTTTGGTTGTTGTTTTCCTGTGATTCTTTAAGGGATTTTTGTGTTTTCTCTTTAAGGGCTTCTAGCTGTTTACCTGTATTTCTTTATGGGAGTTATGTATGTCTTTTTTAAAGTCCTCTATCATCATCATGAGAAGTGATTTTAGATCTGAGTCTTGCTTTTCCAGTGTGATGGTGTAGCCAGAACTTGCTATGGTGGGAGAATTGGGTTCTGATGATGTCAGGTAACCTTGGTTTCTTTTGCTTATGTTCTTGAGCTTGCCTCCTGCCATCTGGTTATCTCTAGTGCTACCTGCCCTCCCTTTATCTGACTGGAGCCTGTCCTTCCTGCGATCCTGGTTGTGTTAGAACTCCTCAGAGATCAGCTGTCTCTGGGATCCTTTGATTTTGGGATCTTGTGATCCTGAGATCCTGGGTGTGACAGAGCTCCTGGGAGTCAAGCTGCCTTTGCAACCCTGAGATTCTGATGTGACCAAACTCCTAGGATCCTGTGATCCTGTGATCCTGGGTGTTTTAGAGCACCTGAGAATGGAACTTCCTCTGGGTATCGTGGGACTGGCTGAGGAGTTCGTGCCCACGGTCTGCTCAGGGCACTGGTCCAGACTGGAAGGAACCTGTCCCACTGGTCTGGCGGGGTTCCTGTGTCCCTGGATCCCACTGGTCCCATTTACTCCCAGTGTTGGGTTAGATGTTGAGTCCTCCTCACCTCTGATCCTATGATCCTGGGTGTGTTGATGTGCCTAGGACTGGAGCTTCCTCTGGTTGTTGTGGGCTGTCTTGACAACCCTCCATAAAAGTCACCCTTTCATTTGTAAAAACTATTTAATAAGTATAGACTTGACTCCCATGTTAATTTTACAACTCTAAGTATTATCATCTATTATTTCACTCACTACAATGCTAAACTTGTTGTTCAGATTGCTGTTAGTGGAAGCCCTGGAAGTTGTATTTATCTAGGTCTTTAATTTTGTTTGTTTCTTTGCTTCTTTGTTTCTCTTTGAAATAAAGCCTCACTATGTAGGGCAGGCTCGAGGTCATAATCACTCTGCTTAGTTTCCTAAGTCCTCAAAGCTGGGCTAACAGATGTGAGTCAGTAAACGTGGCCTCATTTTATTTTTAGTTTTATTATTTTAACTTATGTGTAGCTGTGTTTTTGCATGTCGGTATTGTATTCTCTAGTGAGGCCAGAGGCATTGGATCCCCAGGAGCTGGAGTTATAGGAGGTTGTGAGCCACTTTGACATGGTGCTGGGAACTGAACCCAGGTCCTCTGCAAGAGTAGCAGGTGCTCCCAACAGTGAACTGCTTCTCCAGCCTGTGACTTTTCTGTCTGATGCTTTCTTTTTCCTCACAGAGGTTTTATTTTTATTAACTTTTAAAATGATTTCCAATGTTTGCTTGTTTGCAGTTTCCTTTGTGGGTTTTTTGTTTGTTTGTTTGTTTGTTTGTTTGTTTGAGATAGAATCTCACTAAGCAACCCAGGATAGCTTCCAACTCTGGTCCTCCTGCCTCAGTCTCCAGAGTGTCAGGTTACTAGCCATAGCTTAAAATGACTTTCAAAGAGAGCAACTTCAGAGAGCTCACACTGACTTTGAGTTGGCCATTATCGATCCTTCCTTCTGCATAGCTGGATGACTTGGGCAGATGAAAACTTGGAATTGTTTCAAATGAATACTTATGAGGGATGGACGCATTCTGTTGCTTTAGAGAAAGGCACTGTGCCTGTCAAGCATTATAATTATAGCTAGTATTCTCTGTAGATTATAGGTGGAATGTACTTGTATTTGCCAGGGTTCTTTGAATCTATCTATCTATCTATCTATCTATCTATCTATCTATCTATCTATCTATCTATCATCTGTCTGTCTATCCCTATCTAGAGAGAGAGAGAAAAACAGAGAGACACAGAAACAGAGTAGCTGAACAGTCCTTATACTCTAGGTTTGCTAGGGAGCAGCTGGGTGGAGGCTAGAGGAATTTCCAATACTATCTAGCTAGAGAAAGGGGATTTTTTAAGTGGCTTACAGCTGTGGCCTAGCCAGTCAGCCCAGCAATGGCTGTCTACTAATAGAACACCCAATAATCCAGTAGTTGTTCAGTCCATTAGGCTGGGTATCTTAGCTGGTCTTCAGTATAAACCAGAATCCTGAAGAAATAGGCTTTAATGCCAGAAAAGGAATGGACTTGCTAGGGAGAGTGAGAGTAAGCAGGCAAAGAGAGAACAAGCTATCTTCTTCCATGTCCTTTATATAGGCTTGCCAGCAGAAAGTGTGGTCCAGATTAAAGATATATCTTCCCATTTCAAATTATTTAATTAGGAAAAAAATTTCTCACAGCAGTGTCTAGTCACTTGGGTTTTAGATAATTCCAGATGTAGTTAAGCTGACAACAGGAATAGCCATCACAACACTTTTGAAGGCATTGAACCTTCACATCGGATGTGAAGAAGTAATGGACACTATGGTCAGATGTCATCTAGCTATCAAGACCACTACAGATCCAGCCTCTCCCTCAATGTCGTCTGAGTTTCTGTACATTGGATGCACCATGGCTGGTGTTAAGTCTTTGCCCAAGGTGTCTGCTCTAGGTGGAGTCCTTGGGGAGTGAGCAAAGCAGATTGATGCTGGAGAGAAGAAGCTCCTGCTTCTATGGAGCAGTATCTTGGACAAAAATTCCAATTTCATCTGGAGGTGAAGGGCAGGAAGATGTGAATGAGTGGCTTCCTCCTTGAGACCCCTTTGTTCTATGCATTACCCTGTCAGTCTACAGAAGCCAGTAAATCTACAAAGCCAGAAAGGTATATATTTCTCTTGGTTTAATATTTCCACAAATTGGAACAAATAGGAAATGAAGACTAACAGAAATGTGGAGAGGTCATGGAGCTTAGCAAGAGGCCAGTTAGAAGGCCCTGCAGGGTGGGGATAGAGCTCATTGGTACAGTCCATGTTTAACACATGTGAGGTACTGGTTTCAGTTCCTAGCACAAGAGGAAGAGGATGGGGGGGGAGGAGGAAGACCCACCCAGGGTTAGGATGGAAAGTTAGGGGCTTTTGGAGATAGAAACGAAGATGTGGACTATTTTAAAGGTAAGAACTCCAACCTCTATATTGGAGCATCTGTAAATCTGATTTCTAGCTGGATTGACTTATTTTAAAATAAATTCTAAACTAACAGCCTTATGTCTCTGATTTAAATTAAAACCTGGTGATTTTTAGTTAATTGAGAGTCAGTTATCACTATTGGCTGCTTTTGAAGCAAGGACCAGGAACTAGGTGGAGGGGCTGACTTAGGTCTGCTAACACTAGCTTGGTTATTGTTCTTCTTCCCATGCTAGGGATGGAACCCAGAGAGCTTGTGATCTAGCAATGAATCACATACCAGCCACAGTACTAACTCTTTACCCAATAACCAGAAAGCAATTACACTTTGCTCCATCACAACTGGAGGGTAGCAGTCTAGTCTTTTGCCCCGTATTCTACATTTTTCCACCTTTCCCCCCTTGTCTCTGATGCTGAACCCCAGCAACTCTCAGAACTCAAAGTCATCTTATTTCATTATATTATTTGGCAAATTCTTCTTTGCCCCGCACCAAGAGCTATGTTGCACTGATGTATGCCTCATGGATACTGGTGACTGTTGGCCTCCACGGAGTCCAACAACTTGCTTAGTTAATTTCTCTTTGCCTTGAGAAGACTCCTCAAATTCTTGTGAGAACTAGGAGAAGGAAAGCAACCGGACTTTTCCTCATTCAGTAAAGTTGCACATCTCTGGTACTGCTTGAGAGTGACAAGGAGGATTTTGAGGAGAACACGTGTGAAAGCAGTGGCCCAGCTGGAGTGAGACACTCAGAAGCCATGAGGCGCCTCATGAGCCCCTCAGCGGCCTCATCCTTGGAGACTATCGTCACTCAGCATGAAGATGGTTTAAGCAGCTGTATTCCACGTTCACCGGGAGAGATCAGCATCATCTTCAAACATGTGCCATCGACAGAGGTTTAAAATAGTCCTTCTAAATGTGTGTTTTCACAGCTCAAATGTGACTTAAGCTTCTTCAGAAGGTGATGAGGGAGAAAGGATGGAATGACTTTGTAATGACTGAATTGTGCTGGATGATCAAATAAATTCTACAGGTTGATTTCCCCCTCAGGACCCAAGACTCAGAGCACATAAGCCTACATGCAAAGACTTCTTAACACATTTCTTCCTTTTTCCACTGTGATAAAATACTTTGACCAAAAGCAACCTGAGGAGAAAAGGATTTATTTGGCTTTTATCTTTAGGTCACAATCCATCATTGAGGGAATTCAATTCTTGAGGCAAGAACCATGGCAGACCATTGAATTTGGCCTCATTCTCTGGCTTATTCACTGGTTTGTGCTAAGAAATGCTGTCACCCACAATGAGCTAGGTCCTCTTACCTCAGTGCAGAATCAAGACAGCCCTTCACAGACATGCTCCCAGACCAAACTGATCCAGGCAATTCCTTAGTTGAGGATTCTCTTCTCAGAGGACTCTAGGCTGAGTCAAGTTGATGGCAAAGGCTAACCAGGACACGGTACTAAATTAGTTTCTGTTAATTTTATATGCATAAAGAGTTTTAACAATCAAATCTAAATTTAAATGTAATCTAACATTATCTTATTTTTAAAACAAATCAATGTAGAGAAATAACTTTGAAGAGTTTGGTGAAAGAAACTGATTTATTAAATGCTTCTATGAGTGAAGGAGCCCTTTTAATTGAGATTCAGTCTCTAAATCAGGTTGCGTTATTACTTTAAGCTATAGCTGAAGGTGACCTGACCTTGAACTTCTGTTCTTCCTGCCTCTTCTGGGATTACCTCCAGAATACTGGGACTACATTCCTACATCACCATGCTTGCAGTTTGGTTTTTTTTTTTAATAATGAAGAGAATTGTTATTTAAATCAATTATTCTGTTTCATTTTCCAAAGTCAAAGAAATTTCTCTACATATGCAGGAAGCCTTGTGTGCATAGGTTAAATAAACTCAAATGCTGCAGATGGTCCTCAGGATAAAGCAAACCCACTTTTTGTGGCAGTGTGCCCAAGATCTCTTGTTCATAGTCAGCCATTATTAGCAGTAGTTATTTCCTGCAACTGAAGTGTTCTCTGCACACACGTTCATGAACCCACCAACTCTCTGTGGTTTGATCTTTCAAAGCATGTAGATTCGTTCATTAAGATACTTGTTTCTTCCTGTACTTATCTGGAAGAAAATGAAAGCTGAGGAGAGGTTTATTCAAGGGCCCCAAACCAAGGTTCCCCACAACCATAGCCTCCCCCTTTCTGTGCTTTGTTGTCCCAAATCCTGAGCTGTGGAGAGACAACACTGGATGCTCCTGAGCAGAAGGGGATAGAGGAATGCTGCTGGAAATAGGGGGAACGAGAGGAGTACATTGCCATGCCTAAAACTGGGGGAGCAATACTGTCTTGCAAGCAGAAAAAGATTCATCACCAGCCACCAGGACAGCTTAGGAGAAGGAAAACTCTCTCAAGGCAGCAAGAATTAAAACAAATCTCTAGGCTCAGGGACCCCGCTTTGTGGGTCCTAGGACTGAAAGGACACAATCTTTGTGGGTTGTAGTGACAATCAGTCTCTGGGAAATAGCCCAAGGGCTCCAATGATTGATACTGAAAAATCTGTAGGATTTTGTAGAGCCTTGGGGTGTCAATGCTGAGCCTAAATTCTTACAGTCTTCACTCTGGTAGGTCAGTAACACTTGTAGTTCAATCCAGGTTTGTTTAAATCTGATTTTTAAAATGACTGGAATCCCCAGGGCATGGAGTTTTAGGAGCTGAGATTCATCGCTATGACACAAATGAAGTCCTTGGTCAGACTGTTAAGGTGACCTGAGAGTCACTTCCTGTGTTGTAGCTGGCTCAGGAGACTATGACAGGGGACTGCTCTATGACACATACAGAGCATCCTGTGGCTGCATCTAGCTTCATGGATAGGGACCAGAAGTCAACAGAAGAAAATAAAGGTGTTCTCGAGGCAATAATGTCTTTTAAGTATAATTTATACAAGTCTGTCTGCAAAGACAAACATTGGCTCCTCTAAAATAAAGGGAAACCAATAGGATGTTTGGATTTGTAATTTTGTTAGGGGTCTCACTATGCTGTTCAAACTGGCCTTGAATTCCCGGACTCAGTGATCCC
>JAPYYD010006840.1:0-10786 GCA_028551405.1 Uromys caudimaculatus
TTAAAAACTCCTGACTTCAATGATTCGGGGTCGACCTCCTCTGCCCTCCCGAGGGTATTGAGCTCGGCCCAGTGCACTGAAAATCTCCCGAATAAACCTCGTGTGTATTACAGCAAGAAAGGTCTCTGGTGAGTTTCTGGGGGGTCTTGCTTTCCCGAGACTTGAGTGAGGGTCTCCCCAATTCGGGGGTCTTTCACTTTGACTTTACTTCTGACTCATCCTTAGCCTTCCCTTTGAGGCCTGAGTTTATGGGACAAGGTTTCTTACTAGAATCTTTACCTTTGGTATATCTCTAATCGCTGGGCTTGTGGCCCTGAAGAACAAAATAAGAACTAGGTTCAGAGACTCTCAAAGAGAAGAAATAAAGTCCATGAACTCAGCAAAATTTTTACCAACCCAAAGTCAAATTGATTCACATGAACACTGACCCACTAAATTATCAAAACATCTTAAAGAGCATAGTAGCCAGTGCTAGGTAGATGTGTTGAAATTTGAGCTCTTAATCCCATTTCAGATGGAAGGTATGTGGACTAGGAGGCAGAGGCAGGAGAGTCTCTAGATTGTGTGAGGCCTGGGCTGTGTTGAACGCCTTTCTCAATAGAACAGCCACAAAAAAGTGACGCGGAAACAAGCTGTCATCTCAGAGGATGTCACCTGCTATGATTCGGTAATTTCCCAGGTCAAATTTAGTCCTATGAAAAGAAACTCAAATAGGAGGTGACAGCCCAATGGCAGAGCACTTGTCTAGCACAGACAAATGGAAAGAAAGGACGGAGGGAGGAAGAAGGAAGGGCCAAAGATGAGCAGTGCTACAGGCACACAAATGTTATCTCTAAGAATTGGAGGGAATCGAGCTGCCCCACACAGGGAGCAATGCTGGCAGTTGACTACAGTTTGGAAACTGGGCATGATTGCTCCTGTGTTGCTATACAGAAAGGACTTCAATGGTAGAAAGCCGTGGCTGTGCCCATTTCATAGGTGCTTTAGAGTCAGAAACCTTCAGGAGATCTTTCCAACTAAAAATGTTCAAGTGGCACCTCTGAGCTTTAAAATTTTATAGCTAGGTAAAATCAGATTTTTCTTGAGATTTCCAAATGAAGCTTTGAAGGTTTTGAAGTTAGTCCTCTAGAGGGAGCCCAAGTGCTTGAATACTGAAAGTGAGCCTCCCCGGGCATCTCCCCCGGGTCAAGATTTCAGAGCTGCAGAGGAGCAGCCTTGGAAGATGCTACTAACAGGAGACTCCTAGGCTCAGCCTCAGAGTCAGTCCATGGAGCAGATAACAGCGCACAGAATTCTTCCTGTCCCTGCTAGCGCTGTGGCTTCGCACACCCTCCCTCCTGATACTTGGGGTACTGAGACAGGAGAGCCTGAGTTTGAGGCTACAAAGTGAGGCACTGTGCTTTCTCATTGCAAAGCCCAGCACAACACAAAACAGCACAACTCAGAAATCAGTCTCTCCTGCTCTTGCAGTTGTAAAGAGAAATGGGGTGGAGCTTTGGACAGTCCTCAAGTTCCCAGGCTCAGCCACTCTCCAGCTCTGAGCCGGGTTTCACCAGTTTGTTGGGATTCTATGACCCCAAATCCAGGTGCAAAATCTCTTTCCTATAGGCCAGGTTTTCATCAAAGCTACTAAGAACCAGAAGCTAAACAAAAAGGCACAGCTTCTTAAGAACTTTTACTTCTTCTTTCATTTTCAAGGGCCCAGGCAATCATCATGGCGACTAAAGCTGGGGTGTGAAGAGCATGAGAAAGTCTCAGAGGTACTGATCCTGTACAGGAGGATGTTTTCAGATATCCCTGGAACTCTCTGGACTCACAGGCAGGGGACTCACAAGTGGGATTCTTTATCCTAGAGTCTAGATGTAGGAATGGCACATCAGACTCTTCTTTGGGGATGGCTTACCCAGGAAGCTTGTCTTTCCCTAGTCTGGTGGATGAAATGAATGGATGCTTTCCTAGTACTTCAGCTGGAAGTCTTGCCCCAGACAGGTGCTGCACTCTCCTGCCTGCCTGGTGGGGCCACCTCTCCCATCTGCCTTAGCCACGCAGCCTAGAAGCATTACTGCTGATTGTTACTCTTGCTGTTATCATTATTCTAAAGATGATAAGGCTGAGAGCATTGGCTGTTCTGCCAGAGGACCTGAGTTCAATTCTAGCAACTAGTGTCAGTTCACAACTCACAGGATCTGACACCCTCTTTGGCTTTCTAGAACATCTGGCATGGTGTGTGGTAGACACACATACATGCAGACAAAATACCCACACACATTACATAAATAATAACTGATGAACAAACAAATAAATAAATACCATGTGTGCATCCTGAAAAAATCATGGTTGTTTAAAATAAAGAGAAATCCAATGATATAGTATCTTCCTGCCACGGAGAAATAAATTACTGCTATGGACACCTTGGCTCAGCTCCTCCTTGATACTGGAGAGTGAGATGTCCCTGAAGCGTGACAATGTTTTGTTACCTGCTGGCTTCACTCAAGTTTCTCTAACTTTCCACACAGCACAGTTCCACCTGTTACAATTGATGTGTTTTATTAAAAGCCAAGGATATGTTTTATACAGTGTGGTAGGATGTGGTACTCGGCATCCCCGTCCCCCAGATACTAGCCATAAGATGGGGTCTAGCATAGACAGAGTTTACTTAGAGGCATGGGAAGGGGAGTTGAGAAGGAAGTAGAGGCAGAGAAAGAGAACAGACAGAGAAGGAGAGGGGGGGTGCTGGCTGGGAACATGTAGAGAGAGATGGGGGAGCAGGAAGGGGAGAAAAAGGGAAAAGGGTCAGGGAGAGACAAGGGGGTTAGAGAGTCAGAGTAAGAGAGGCCACGTCCCTTTTATAGCAAGCCAGGCTGATCTGGCTGTTGCTAGGTAACTGTTGGGCAGATTGTAGAATGAATGCCAACATTAACAATAATTCTTGTAAAATGCAAATATCTGCATCACGTTCTCAAAATGTCCTTTTATGATCCATTTGTTTGGACCACAACCAGGTTCCAGACCTTGTTTTGCCTCAGGACCCAACCTCTTAGAAACACTAGCATGTTGAAGACTTGTCCTGCTGCCCTGCTGAACAGACTGCTTCATTCCACCTTCTATTCTGCAACACTGATTGGATGCTAAGATTCACTCTTGGGCAATGTCAATTTGGGCTTTACAAAATATATTACCTTTATTCACTTATTTGTGTGTGTGCACGCACATGCATGCACTTGTACACATGGGGTGGTGAGAGGGCAACTTTTGGGAGGAGTTCTCTCCTTGGAGCACGTGATTCCAGGGATCAAACTCAAGTCCTGAGGATTGGTGACAAGCTCTTTACCTGATGAGCTTGTTGGCCCAGTTTGAGCTTTCACTGAACCCTTAGCATCTCTCCACCCCCACTCTCCATCCCCCACTCCCACTCCACCCTCACCACAAGAAAGCAATCTCTGTAATGTTACTTTTGGTCTTACTTTCTCTGTCCCAACAACCAACATAGTAACTAAATTGCCAATTTTAATAGGAATTACAGAATGTGGGTTTTTCTGATTCTGTCTTGCTTTCTATATTCTTAGTTCATAGTCTTCTAAATTGTAGAACATCTATCATTTGGACCTATTTGGTTTTTTTTAAGATGCATTTTTTTTAGGAAGTTTGGATGTTCAATTTGCTACTCAAATACCAATTTTCAAACTAGGAACTGAGTGTACCACGAACTTCAAATGAGAACTCTCTCAATAGATTTTTTTTTTTTAAATGCATTTGACTAATTCAAAAGCTGCTTCTACCTCCTTCTTTGCCTGCCTCAGTGTTCCTGGGAAGCTTTTTGGTTTGCTAATGAGAAAGCAGACTAGGTTGGGGCAGAGCAGCACTGACACTGTCTCTCCTCTTGCCCTGCCTTCATTGCAGATGGGATGCCTGAACCCTTGGGGGAGCTGAATGGTAGCTTTGCCTGTGTCTTCCAGGCAAACAGAAAATGTCATCCAGAATCCGTGCACAGTGGCAGACTAGTGCCTGTCGCAAGTGGCATGTTGCATGCGATCTGAAAGGCAGCAGAGAAGCAGCATCACGGTGTCCTCACTCCAAAGACACGATGCAAGCCTCTGGGCATGCTGGTGGCTTTCCCACACTCCCCCTGACCTGCCGGCTTGCCCTGCTGCATAGACATCACCTGGACGTGAAGATCCTCGGTCTCCACCAATGGTTTCTTCAAATCTCAAGCCAAGTACATTTTTAGACCATCAAGCTTCTTCTGCAGGATATTGATGCCACTAAGGCTGGAGATGGTAAGACACCTACACATCCAGTGTGTCCTCAAAGGCTCCAGTCCTTCATGAGTTCTAGGTTACCTTCATGGTTCTGATGTGTTCTCGCAGGTCCTCAATGAGGTTCAGGCTCAAAACAAGAACCAAGGATAGTGACAAACACTGTAGTCTCCACCAATTCCCACATCATGTAGACAGTGGTTCTTAATCTATGGGTCACGCCCCTTTTGGTGCTGAGCCCAGACAGAGCGGCATGGTTCCTGACCCTAGGACAGAGCCCCAGTGTGCTCCTCCATGAGTGCTGATGGCTGCTGTGGGCAGAAGGCTTGTTTGTGTAATAATGAACATTTTTCTGGACCTCACAAGCACTGAAGGGCTCTTTCCTTCTGAGGAATGTCCTCCCTGTTAGCTTTAATGACTCCTTGATAATTAGAAACAGCAGGGTTCCAGGAGTCAAGGGCATGGCAATGTCTCAGCAAAATGGCAAACGTTGGGCCCTCCAGGACAACCCTTGAGGCTATGGGAAAGAGTTCTAAATATATGAGTTTGAAACATATATAATTTCTTAACTATGCAAAAATATAAGGATGCAATATAAACTATGAGGGCCTTCATGAATCTAAAGGAACAGAGGTAGCTACTCTATGAGCCAGCTTGTCAGAAAGATACAAAGACAGGCAGAATCCCGAGTTCAAGGTCAGCCTGGAATATAGCAAGGTTAGACCTAGGTGTGATAGAAATGGTAATTTCAGGACAGGATCCCACCCAGCTAGCTTATGATCTGTGTTGAACAGAGGCAGGAAGAGCTCTAAATTATTTCGCAATATTTAAAAAACCGTATGCTTGCTGTCTCCTAAGAATCAAGGGGCTGGGTCACTGGACGCTGAGTCTTAAGATAATCAAGAGGAAACCTGGAGTAAATGATTAGATAGAAATGTAAAATAAAAGGCTGGGCTTATGATCTGCAGGAGATGAGCGATCCAGAGAGGTTTGTAGGAGAAAAAGAGAGAACTGCTTGGAGAACCAACGCACACATACCAGCAAGCAGGGAATGGGGAGCGAGACCTCTTAGAACAGCAAGCAAGCAGAAGACAGACAGAGAGCTCTCCAGAGAGAAAGCAGGACATAGGGAGCAGCAGACTGGAAACGCTGGTTCAGGCAGAACATGGGTCCTCGCGTGGAGCCACGATTTGACTTCAAGTCTTTCTTTTCACGGCTCCCAAACACTCCTTCTCTCAGAACCCCTCTCCAAGCCAAGGCTGGTCCTTGGCACTTTGGGGCTGCATATCAGATGCCCTACATGTCAGATATTTACATTACAATTCATAACAGTAGCAGCAATGAAATAATTTTATGGTTGGAGGTCACCACACCATGACGAATTAAAGAAACACAGCTTTAGGACAGGGAGGACCACTGATGTGTAGGACCTAAGGCAGCGCTGTCTAACTCTAACTCCTGAAATGAAAAAAGTATTTTCCATCTCAGCTTCCCAGCAGAGGAGTCACTAATGGCTGGAAATGTAACCAGACTAACTAAATGTTCCTAGAGAAACTGCATTTTTTACCTTTAATAAATTCAAATTGTCACGTGGCTACTGGCTTGCATGTTGGACAATGCAAGACTTTTAATATTAATAAATTCTGCATTATTTATCAGTAACAGTGGACCTGTTTCTCTGGCTGAATCATGACTAGCATGGAAAGCAACTGGCACCTTCCAGGGGAAGAGCCTTGCTACACAAAGCCAAATAATGGGGCTGACAGGGCTGGAGGGTAGCAAGCATCCACCAGCAGGCCACCTAGAAACTTCACAGGACTCTGTGAACTCTGTGGACTGTCACCAAAACCATCCTTTGAATCTAATCTCCAGTTTTCAGTGACTTCTGTTTGCTACAGTGAATGGTGTGAGCCTTGTCTAGTTTACTACAGGGCACAGATGGTGAGCTTAGAACTGTCTTTGAAAACAATTATTTAGACATGCGTAGATATCGAGAAGTAAAGATTGAGTGTTTTGAAAGACACAGCTCCCGCAAATAGAAGCATGCAAGCCCCGACATTAGCTTCCTCCCGGGAGTTCTCCTTTCCTTCATGTTTACCTTTGCCTTCCTTCAAAGAATGACCAACAGTAAGTAGCCTGCCCTCCGAAGCCCTTGAGTTACAGATCCATAAAGGAAAACTATGAATTTTAGATTTCAATTAATATGTATTAGAGATCTTCAAAGACATAGGAGCAATTGAATATGCCTCTCTGCGTGTGTTCTGTATACACAGTCATAGGATACATAATGTTTTTGTCAATAGTGTACTTCGCACTCAAATGACAAAACTGCCTGGCAACAGCTTTCTCAGTCTGTAGTCCAGCCCTTGACTTACATGTGTGTCTACTTATAAAGCCAATGTTATGTTTGGAAGAGGTCTCAAAACTGAAGAGCTAACAGTTGAGATTCTAGTCAGCCGGAAGCCTGAGAATTAGGAATGTCTCTGGCAGATCAATGCCCCAAATCCAGCTGGGAATCAATCTTCACCTTCATTTCTAGTTCTATTCAGCCAGCAACTGACCAGATGGGGCCCACCCACACTGGAGCAGTTATGTGCTTTAGTCAGTCCACCGGTGTGGATGCTAAGCTCTTTAGAACGCCCTCCCACATATAGTCAGACATACTGTTTAGTCAGCTCCTGGGCATCCCATGCCTGACCAAGTTGACACACAATTACTAATCACATGGTGTTCTCCAAACACAAGGGCCTCACTGTTAGCATTCTGTCTAAACTCTACCCCACAGTTACCTGGCAACAGCCAAGTATGTTCCTCCCTACAGTTGCCTGGCAACAGCCAGGTGGACCTGGCCCACTATAAAAGGGGCTGCTTGCCCGTCCTCTCTCTCTTATCTCTTGCATCTCTTATCTCTTACCTCTCCCCATTCCCTCCTCCTACCCCCTACGTGGTCATGACTGACCTCTACTTATCTACTCTCTACTCTCTTCCTCTCTCTGCCTTTCTCTGCCTCTACTACCCTCTTAACTCCCCTCCCCATGCCCTAAATAAACTCTATTCTATACTATACCTTCATGTAGCTGGTCCCTCAGGGGGAAGGGATGTCTCAACATGGGCCCACTGAGGCACCCCCTTCCTCCATAACCTCATAGAATGAATATATATTACCTTTTTATAAACACATCACTCACGAACAGAAACTGAAAATTAGCAAAGTTTTATGTCTCAATTCTAGAACTGAGGGTATTAATATGTTTTCTGTTGAGAAATCTTAGACTCTGGATTAACCGAACTTGTACTGAGATGCTGACACTACAATTAGAAATGAGAAGAAGTCATTTTCAAACTATAGGATGAGACTTCAATTTACTGAACCAACCTGATGGTCTAACTGAGGAAGTGTGGATGGCAAACTAACCATCCAGTCAGACTTCTGAAACAGGAACACAGTAGAACTGCTGCCTCGCTCTGTCCAACTACTGGAAACAAACAAAAATGGTAACTTGAATACGTGGCAACTGAAAGCATGCAGCCCAGAAAAGTAATTGGTAATATATGAGCTCCTAAGAATTGTAAGACTAGCTCTGGTCTTTTTCTTGTGACAAATCCACCTTTAAATAGGGATCACTTACAGAGACTCAAAGCCACCTGTCCTGTAGACAAACTTCCCTGCACCTGAGATCAGGGAATTCCATGGTTCAATGCTTGCCCTAAACACATGTCTGGAGCTTCATACTGGCTTCTTTGCCCAGGTTTACCCAAGGCTGTCTCACATGACTGGGATGCATACCCTAGGGTCTGAGAGGTTGTCATTGAGGATGGGATGTGGACAGAGCTTGGTCATCAGAAACTAGATTGTCTGATGTGCCTATAAAAAGATAAAGAGGTATAAGAATATGTTTTATGGGGGTGTGGTGAGGTGTGGGGGAAGGGGTGCCTCAGCGGGTCCATGCCAAGGCACCTCTTCCTCCTGAGGGACCAGCCACACAGGGTATAGTAGAGAACAGAGTTTATTCAGAACATGGAGAGGGGAGTTAAGAGGGTAGTAGAGGCAGAGAAAGGCAGAGAGAGGGAGATAGTAGAGAGGTAGAGGCCAGCCATGATCATGTGGAGAGAGGGGGAGGGGAATGGGGAGAGAGGGGGAACTGCCGCTGTTCAACTATGGGGAGTACATCCGGTACTGTCCCAGTACATGGTGTTTTATCCGGTACGGGAGGACTGCATAACTTAAGCTCTGCACCAAGATGCTACTGCTGCTCATCATGGCCGTGCTCGCCTGCAACATCAACATCCTCCTCAGCCTCGTTCCCATGCACCTTCTGAGCAGAAGAAGCTGCTGTGGGTTGATTAGCAATGGCCTGAGAGGCCCTGGAGCTCGCAGAAAAGGAGAAAAGTCTTCAAGGGCAGAGGAGACAGAAACCTCTGTGGAGAGCTTTTGGGGCCCCCTCCTATAAACTTGGCAGGAATTTGACATTTTGCCAGGACAAAGTAAGCTCAAGGCAGTATAGGAGTAGACTTTGGGCTAGGGCTCTGGAAATAGGCTCAGATGAAGAACATTTACATTTGAGTTAATGCAAAGCTCAGAGCTGGCTCAGCTGAGGTATGTGTGGCAGTCTCCTTGTCTTGGTCCTCCTGACTAGCCCCTAGAAAGGTGTTTATGGGATTTTGTTTATTGCTTTGCTTGTTCCTTGACCCAGAACTGATCTTATTTTCCACATTCTTAAAGGGGTATAAAAGCAGACAAAACAAAACAAACAAACAAAAAATAATAACAACCCCCACCTCAGACTCAGAACTGGCTGGGGTTATGCTACAGTGTTGTCTAATTGTCTCTTTTTCTTTTTAATCCTCGATCCTGCCCTGGAGAACCTGTTGACTGACTGAGCTGGCTTGATCATACCTCATTCTCCTGGCCATGATGACCATCACCTTCGCCATATGCTCCTTGCCTTTCACAGTAAGTCACATTTGTTTCCACAGCCCAGCAGGCTGCAGCTCAAACTCCTCTCACCCACCCTTTCCACCTCCAGGTTCACACTGATGACCTGGGTGGGAAATGTTCTAAGTGACAAATTCTATTGCCTTCCTCCTGTCTTTGCATATGAATGTTGCTACCTTAGCACTTCTAAGAACCTTCTATGTGGTTCCTTCCCTGGGTTGGTAACTGAAGAGGAGGGAGTCCCTTCCAAGATAGGACTGTTGTCAATGTTGTAATCTGACCACTGGGGCCCACTTTGCTATCCTTGAGGCCCTGTCGGCCCCTTGGGTAAAACGGAGCTGTCAACCTACAGCATTGAGAGGGTGTAGAACTTTACAGCCTCTTTCATTTGGCTTTAGGACCATTGTGTTACAAATTAGTCTCTTGATGTCACTGTCGGGAGTACATATAGATGCGTCTCATTCTGTAGCTGTGTACTTTGTAAGCACAAAGATAAATGCTGTAACAGCTGGAACATCTCAGGGATGAGGAAAAAGGCTGCCTGGGGAACTGAGGCAGAACCAGGATAGAAACACGGGTGTTGCCCAGTTAGAGGCAGCATTGACAGTGAGTTCTGAAATAAATCCTGTGGAAGACCTCCGAGCTAGGGAGACCCTCACTCAAGTCTCGAGATGGCGCGACTCCCCAAGAACTCACAAAAGACCATCCTTGCTGCAATCACATGAGGTTTATTGGGAGGGGGACCAGTGCACTGGGGTGGAGCTCATAACCCACGCAGGGGCAGAGGAGTCCGACCCCGAGCAGCTGAAGTCAGGGGTATTTAAAGGAAAAAAACCACAAAGCAAGGGGTGGGGAACGGAAAGAATTTGTGTTATGGGGAAGTACAGAATGTTCTAAGTTAGTCACAAGGCAGTTGCACATTTTTGTGGTTAGCTAGTTCCTGAAACATTGTGCCTCTGGCCCTGGGGCCAGGCCAAGGTCACCCGTTTCTTAGGGAAAAGAATGCAGCTGGGTGGGGTTTGGTCAAGCAGGCAATTTTAGTCCTATTTCTGTTTCTGGCTCCAAGTGTGCTAGGGGTCTAACTTTCCTCTTAAGGAGGTCAGGTCTTTCATTCCCCACTTCTTCTAGTACCTAGTTCTAATCTTAGAACTATATTTCTGTATCGTCGTAGACAGAGCCTGGTATTGCTGTCTTAACATTAGAATCTGTACAGCACTTACTCGTTCCCTGACAAAAGCTATTAATCCATTAACTAAACAGGGTCCAATAGTGAGCAAAATTAATAAAATCATCAGGGGTCCTGCTAAGGCAGATAAGGGAGTCATCATCCAAGGCGACTTGCTGAGCCATCCTTCGAACCACCCCTGTCCAGCCTCCCGTTCTTTCTTGCATCTATCTAGCCTTTCTCTAAGCTTGCTCATGGAGTCCCTAATGGCTCCTGTGTGATCAACATAAAAGCAACATTCTTCTTTTAAGGCTGCACATAATCCTCCTTCTTTTAGGAATAGCAAATCTAACCCTCTCCTGTTTTGTAGAGCTACTTCTGATAGGGAGGTTAAGGATTCTTCCAGGCTACTGACAGACTTTTCTAAAG
>JAPYYD010006841.1:0-10786 GCA_028551405.1 Uromys caudimaculatus
TGGAAACAACCCAGATGTCCCTCATCAGAGGAATGGATACAGAAAATGTGGTACATTTACATAATGGAGTACTACTCAGCTATTAAAAACAATGACTTAATGAAATTTGCAGGCAAATGGATGGAACTTGAAAATTTCATCCTGAATGAGGTAACTCAGTCACAGAAGAACAAACATGGTATGTACTCACTGATAAGTGGATATTACCCCAAAAGTTCAGAATACCCAAGTTTCACTTTACAGTAACCACTGGACTGAGAGTGAGGTCCCAGATGGAGGAGTGGGAGAAGGGACTGAAGGAGCTGAGGGAGTTTGCAGTCCCATGGAGGGAGCAACAGTGTCAAGTGGCCTGACCCCCCCCCCCAGGTCCTCCTGGAGGCTGGACCACCAACCAAAGAATACACATGGAGGGACCCATGGTTGGGACCACATACGTGGCAGAGGAGGGCCTTGTTGGCCATCATGGCGAGGAGAGGCCCTTGGGCCTGAGGGTGTTAGAGGCCCCAGTAAAGGGGAATGTCAAGGTGGGAATACGGGAGTGGGTAGGTGGGGGAATAGCCTCATAGAGGCAGGGGGAGGGGGAGGGGATAGGTGAGTTCCAATGGGGAGACCTGGAAAGGGGGAAACATTTATACATACATAAAAGAGATCTAAATGAAATTGCCAAATAATGGGGAGATACAGTTCCAACTGGACATCATCTCCTTTCACCAAATGAAGCTTTAAGTACCAGAATTGAATTACATCTAGTTGAGTTGTTGGCCAAAAGGGTCCCATGAGGACCCCCAAACTCAGGCTGATGCTAAGACTATAGGTTGTTCTCTGAAAACTGGCAGCAAGGCTCCAATGGCTGAAGAAAATACTTACAGAATTCATTGAACATCGATTAGTGGAACTGGTACTTATACAGACCCTTCACTTCTATAGTCCTTGGTATACAAAGGTACTCTACATGCTACCAGAAGAGAAATGTAAACACCGAGACAGCCATAGACCCTCTTATCTACAATGGTGAATCACCTCCAAGATATTCTAGGGCAATGATTGCATGAAGCTTGTGGCAGTAACCAACCAGTATTTGATTTGACTTAAGGTCCACTTCAGGAAATGGGATCTATACCCAACACTACTTAGATGGCCAAGAACCAGAGATTAGATAGCCCAGAGGCATACAGTGAAACCAAATATTACTGTTCTAAAAAGAAAAAAAAGCGTAGTATAAAATGGCTCCTTATGACATTTTGCTACATTCACAGATCAGTTCCCTGCTCAGCCATCATCAGAGAAGCTTCCTCCTGTAGCATATGGGAACAAATGCAGAGACCCACAGCCAGATATGCAGAGTGAGAGACCTTGAACACTCAACGGTAAATGGGATGTCTTCACCAAATCCCTCGCCTCGGGGATCAAGGAACTTCATGGAAGAGGAGGTAAAAAGAGTGTAAGATACAGAGGGGAAGGAGGACAACAAGATAATAACCTATAAATCAACATGATCAAAGCTCAAATGAACTTTGAGCTAGGCAGCATGCACAGGGCCTGCAATGGTCTATACCAGGTCCTCTGTGTGTGTGTGTGTGTGTGTGTGTGTGTGTGTGTGTGTGTGTGTGTGTGTGTGTGTATAGACAAAGGGAGTGGAGGTAGGGAGGAACTGGGAGCAGTGGAGGGAGGGGAGACTGTAATCAGGATATATTAAGAAAAGAATTTTATTTTCAATAAAAAGGAAAAAATATAGCTATTCTGCTTTTACATATGTATTAAAAAAAAAACCAAATCAGCAAGCATATCAAGGATATAGATACATGCTTATTGTGGTTTATTGTGGTGGTCTTCATAGTAGCTGAGGTATGGACTCTACCTAGGTATTCATCAGTAGATGAATGGATAGAGAGAGCAGGAGTATTACTTAAGCAATGAAGAAGTATTAAACTGAAACAAGGAAAGTAACAGAATCCCAGCCCAACTTTCTGTCTGCCAAGTCACTTCTTAGGCTTCCACTCCCACCTTCTCTGCCTTAGCAGTGCTCCAGAGACTGTCCATGACCTTGACCATGGTCCAAACATATTATGCTGTGTCTGGAAAATACTACAGAGACTTGCACAGCAATCAGATGTTACTATTCTGCTCTAAATTCCTCACTAAAGTAATCCCTCTTGAACACTGATGTAATTATAGTTTTGTCTTTAAAAATGCTGTACCCAGTGTGGGAACTACCAGACTTTTCATAGGCAGGAGCTTGCTATTGGTCTGGCCATTAATAAAAATAATTCAAAATTTTTAATTGTCTTAATTAGTATGGATGTCAATACCCATCATGCATTGATTATTTAAAAACCATGTTCTCTGAAGCAACATGAATATAACGGGAGGATGTTAAGTTAAATAACACACACACATAGACAAACAAATACTGGGTACTCAGTTTAATTAAATAAATTTAAGCTAAATATTGAACAATGATTATAGAAGACAGACAAGAAGCAAGATTTGATGGAGCACACTGTACTAAAATATCATACTGAACCCCAGTCATACACATATATAGTGAATATTTTTGAATAAAAATAAAAATGGGGGAAAAACTCTGCTGGGGAAGACTGGGAAGGGGGCAACATTTGGGGTGTAAATAAATAGAATAATTAAATAATACAAAAAAATTTTAAAATATATTTATACTGATATGAGAACTGAAGGTGGATACAATAAGATGTATAAGTTTATCAAGAGTAAAGACTGGCCGGGCAGTGGTGGCGCACGCCTTTAATCCCAGCACTTTGGAGGCAGAGGCAGGCGGATTTCTGAGTTCGAGGCCAGCCTGGTCTACAGAGTGAGTTCCAGGACAGCCAGGGCTACACAGAGAAACCCTGTCTCGAAAAACCAAAAAGAGTAAAGACTGAAGACTGTTACAGTATAAATTTTAATTACTATGAAGAATAAACATTTCTCATTTGTTAAATGAATACAAATATTTAAACACAAATATATTTATACATGAACTAAAGGGATTAAAGTAGCAGAACAAACTCCATTTTGTTTTTCAGACTCCGTTTTAAGCTAATTTGCCCTTAGAGTGACTTGGCCCTTACCTTGAGTTCTGAGAGAAACCATGAGATATTCTTGGCAGTTGCAAAATAGACATAACAGCTGTGGTCAGCAGATAATAACAGGGTGGGCTAAGGAAACATGAATTGTTCCAAGGTCAAGACACTCCTTTTAGATGTAAAGGAGTTTGGTTTGACCAGATTCTGTGAACTAGTTAGTTTAAAGGCCAACATTCTTTTACTCTCTTACCAAACATGTAACATCAAGGCTTAGAAATCCCCCACTTGCAGTTTTTTCCTTTATAAACCCCATTCCTTAGACCTTGGGGCTGCTCTCCTATCCTGTTGCATCAGGAGGAAGGTTTGCTGCCCAGACTTGAGCCTGAATAAAGACTCTCCTATGCTGGCATTGGAGTTGCGGTTCCTGGTGGTCTCTTTGGGGGTCTTGTAATCTGGATATAACAGTACTAGCTTATGACCATTGATAAAATGAGCATGCTGAGAATCTGCTTACCAGGACTTCCTCCATCAAGAAAATTTGGATTCCTGGGTCGCATAGAAGGATGATTAGGAAAGAGAAGTTTCGTTTTCCAGCCTATCTTGTCTGGCCACCAGATGGTCCTCTGTGCACCAACAAAACGCAAGTGATATTTTATCTGAAAGTATTAATTAAAAGTCATGTATGTTGAAAACCAAAAAGAAACTTAAAAGCAAATGTTATCAATAAAGTTACATTCCAGTAGAAACACATGCAACTTTAGAGATGAAACCAATTTGAGAAATTCTGAATGCCCAGAATGCACAGTGAGCAAGGTAGAAAATGTATGCTCCCTAGATATATTTGAATTCTACTCAAAACACAGAAAAACACACGAGCATGAAAAGATTCTCAAGGACATGAAATAAATGTAAATTTATACAACAGAAATATAAGCTACTCTTTTTACTTATATTGGCAAAATAAAAAGCTGAACAATGAATGTTTGCAGAGCTATAGACAAACAGGCACATGAATCCAGCCCTTGTAGGATGAATGAAAAATGGCACAACAATGGAGAACCAAGCAATAACTAATTGCTAACAGAAGCACAGAAATTATCATAGCCTATTCTGTGCTGCTGTAATTTGATCAATTTTTAAGAGCTATGGAGGTAGAGATGGTAATATCAAGGGACTGTCAGTTTGCTGGTTGTTTACAAAATGGTCCATGAAGGAAAGAAGTCCTTTGATTCACATGGTTAGGGGTGAAAGACAAAGAAGTAAAGAACCAAAAGGGAGCTGTATTCTTCTTTTATCAGGTAGAGCCCTCATGACCTAATTACCTCCTAATACTGTTCCAATGGCTATTATATTTTAATGAGTTAATTTCACAACAATCTCTGAAACCACAGCAGTCAATTACTGATCAACTCAGAAATACTTTTAAAGAAACAGATTTGAATAATCTTGAATTATAAATTAATTTTGAACTGCAAGTTTGTTATAATGTTGTCTGTGGTCCAAATGTATAAGAATTAACGTAATTGCAATATATGAGATGGATAAAACCATGACACCTCCATACAACAGAGTGGTACGCAACCGTTCAAGATATAGGAAAAAACAAACAGAAACCACGCCCACTAACTGAAAGAAAAAGAGAGTGCAGAGACATCATTCAGCTGGCAATATTGGGAAACAGTGGCTAGAGTACAGATTAGGGAATAAAAGTAGGAAATAAATGTTAATATATATATAAGATATATGATGCATGTGTTTGAGAGCAGTATTTCACTGTTTAATTTTATAAACATTCCAAAAATTAAAATCTTTATTATTAAGTTATAGGACTGCTGAAATATCTTGTATATTAGTATATTATCACAAATATGCTTTATAAATAATTTCTTTAAATACTATGTCTTCGTGATTCATTTTTTAAGTGTAATTTTTGAAAATAAAAACTCTTTAATCAAGGCTTGTTACATGGAACAGATTTGTTTCATAAAATGGAAAGCTTCCAATACATTAAAACATAAATGTATAAGTCATCATAAGTATAACACTCAGTAGGAAAAAACACAACAAATTTATAAAATCCTTGTTAACAGTCATGACCTCATTCTAAATTAATGGAAAATTTCAAGGTAAGTTAGCTTCATATTCAGTTTAAAGAAATAATTAAGAAATCTGGTATAAGCTTAGAATGTGTGTATGCATATGTATGTGTATACATGCATATATATGTGTGTGTATGTTTTTATAATGACATACATTATATATAAATGCAGGATGAAAATATTGATATAATTCAGTAAATGTATTTGTAATTTGTAAGGTATGTCTATAGGTGTCCGTAGGTCTGTCTGTCTGTCTTAGGTTGTACACAGAGTTTTCTTACATGTGGAACTTCCCATGTCTGTCAATACAGTGGATGCTGAACAGTTCCATTATTCTCCCCTTTGAATGGTTATCTGACCCAGGACATCAGAAGTTTATTTTTCACTTTAAAACTGTTTGTTATTGAAAATTTTTATCTAAGTGGAATAGCAGCTGTTAATTTTGGAGGTCTTGCAGTTTTTTCTTAGCATAATTTCCTGGAAATGTATTTAAACAGTTTACGCATTTCTGTTACTATACAATGCTTTTCGTTTTATTGCCTAAAGAATTTTCCTTGGTATATTCCCACCAGAGTTTAAGGGCATATCACTGTTTCTAGTTACTAAATTTTATGAAGGCACAGGTGTACAGAGTATAGACAACTTGCCCCAGGCAAGGGGCATGTTTTATATTATAGAAGGTACTGGACACTGGACTATAGGCCTTTTTTAAACACTCAGTAAGCCTTAGAGAAGAAACTGAAAAAGACCTGTCAAATCTCAGCTAATGGGTAAGCAGAGACAGGAAGATCTTTGAGTTCAAGACCAACCTGGTGTATACAGAGATAGAGATAAGGTCAAGGACAGTCAGGGTTGCACACAGAAACCCTGTCTTGAAAAAACCCAAAGCAATAAAATCTCAGCCAATCCATCAGTTTAGGAGGAATCTGGTCTTAATCATGGGTCCTAGTGAATAGGATACAGTCCACATAGCTAACGATAACTCACCCAGACTTATGCTCTCAGAGCTAGAGAATGAGGGCATGAGAACCAAGGCATGGAAGCTTTAATTGGTCCTCAGTAAAATCACTCTCTACAAGTAAGGATCTGTGAGTAAAATCTTGCATTCCTACAATCTTAAGCTCTGTTCAGTTAAAGCTTCTGTTTTTATAGGTTAGAGGAATAACTACAACAGGGAAAGTAGCCATATTTCCATGAGAATTGCGTGATTGCCCATGGCAATACTGAGACACTGCTGTGCACCAGCAAATGATGGAGTTACTATGAGAGGGAACAGTGAATCACAACTAATATGGAGAACTTAGGCTGCTATTAGACAGTGAATGACAGTTGAGTTCTGCGTGAATGAAATAAGGCATTTCCTTAGGGCATATAATATGTGTTTTTCCATACACAAGCATGTGAGTACTTGTAACACAGATGGCCTAACAACTAAGGGCTCAAGGAAAGTATGGTTTACCCTACTTGGAAAGCATGCTAGACACTCTATATTGTTGGCTAACAGAAAACAACTAATTAATTTAGAATTAAATATTATAAAAAACAGTTCCTTATATCAAAATCTCTGTTGAAAACACACAGAATTGTCTGTGTTCCTTAAAAACTGATTAAGTACTAGAAAATGCAGATTATTATGAAAGAACAGAAAGGGTGGGGATATAACTGTAAGCAATGAAAACTCACAGAAGCAGCCTCGTGTTAAAAAGTTAATGTGGCCAAAGTTCCAGAAGCAGAAATATATGGCATCTGCATAAAGCTTCCAGGGTTAAATTGTAAAAAAATGGAGATTTTGGAATGGAGACACATCTGGATGACCATAAATCTTTTGCCAAATACTGTACATGAGCCGATATAAGCCACTAGAATTTTAAAATTTGTTTTGTTTTTCAAAATACGTTATTATTACTCTGTGTGTGTGTGTGTGTGTTTGTGTGTGTGTGTGTGTGTGTGTGTGTGTGTGTGTGTGTGTGTGTGTGTGTGTGAGATGAGAGAAGGAGAAGGGGGGGGGAAAGGACAGGAGAGAGAGTAAGTGCACAGGTATATACATGGCCTGCATGTGGAGATCAGAGGACAACTTTCAGGAGTCAGTTGTCCACTGCCATGTATTCCAAGGACCAACCTCAACTTGCCAGGCTTTCAAGGCAAGCTCTTTTACCTATGGAACCACGTCATCTGCCCACACTATGCTCGTTTACTTAGGATAACGACATGATCTCGTCTGAGGGTGGTCAGGTTGACCATGATATTCACATGGACAAACAAAGGATGTTGTCAGGAAAATAAGCTAAAGAGAATTGGTATCTATTAGTTAGTTTATATTATAAATGACATCATCAACAAATGCTACAATATTCATTTAGAAAACCATCAAAACAAGGCTGTCAAGATGGCACAGGGGACAAAAGTACTTGCTATGCAATCCTGAAGAACCAAGTTTGATTCTCAAGATCTATGGGGTAAGGAGAGAACTGATTCCCCACAGTTGTCCCCTGACTTCCACATGTATGCTGCAGCCATGGCTGAGTGCCTACACTCACACACACATCATATACAATAATTACTAAATAAATAAATAAATAAATAATAAAATTTTAGAGAGATAATTATTAAAATAGGCTAAGCACTAGAGAAAATCTATGGGAATTTTAGAATTGGAAATTTCATTCAAAGATTTGAGATTTGAGAAGAGTCTGTAGGTAGCAAGAATGAAACTTGACATGGCACTGAAGATGCTAATGCACATAAATCCACATCAATGGATATACAGCTTTATGCTAAGTTAAGAAAGCTGGCATAGATGAACAGAGCCATAAAATAAGGGATAGATATTAAGATAATATGGACCCTACTTCTGTCTTCTGATAAGTGCCCGTTTTAGAAACTGTAGGTATGGCTCAATCTCTACATGCTACAGACTGATCACTTATTTCTACAACCACCAGGATGGGATGCCTATAAAATTTTCTAGGGACTCAAAATTCAAAGCACTGCTCTTTCCTTGTCTTTCTGTAGACCCCATCAGCCTCTTTCCAGTCCTGATACCATATGGTTGAATTGTTAACATTTGAGTCTACAAGTCTTTTGGAGATTTATGAAAGAAATTATATTGTTTTTCATTCGAAGAAGGGATTTCTGAGTTCAGTTGTCTTCCAATAAAAATGCCTCTGACTTAAAACACATCTTCACCACCGTGTATGAAATACAAGTGCTGGTTAATTAAGGTTTCCTCTTAGTCTACAGTTCTCTCCTGTAGTTGTGTGTGTGTGTGTGTGTGTGTGTGTGTGTGTGTGTGTGTGTGTGTGTGTTGCTGTGAACACAACACCTGACAGAAACAATTTCAAGGACTAAAGATTTATTTTGACTCAGTTTCAGATGGTAAAGAAAGGCATGGCAGAGCAGAGTAGTTCACACTGTAGCCAAGAGACAGAAAAGGTGAAATGGGCAGGATTCTGCTGGCTTTCTCCTTTCCCCTATACAGCTCATGAGACACTACTCTCCACATCTAGGGTGGTTCTTCTCCCCTTGGTTCACCCTTTCTAAAAATACTTTCATAGATTTCTTAAGTGATTCTAAATCTAGTCAAGCTGATAGTGAAGACTTAAAGATCACACTCTCTTATAATCAGTAATACATACAAAGACATTAAATCACTCAGAAATGAATTTGTACTCTTTCTTTATTACATATTACTAGTTTGTTTCAGGAAAGATACTTTTTACATTTGCAAAATTGGGCTAACAGTAATTAATTCATTAAAAATCCTAGAAGCTAAAAGTACTACTATAAGAACACTACTTATTTGAAAACTTTAAATAACATTCCCTTACCTGAAGTGGCAGAGGATCATTTTTGTTTTTGAAGCCACAGTCAAAAACAATGGCAGCCAGTACTTTCTGAGACATATAATCAAACAGAATGTACTCCTCAAACTCAACTTCTGAAGGAAAACCTCGAACTGCAGAGAGACAAAATTATCTGCTTAAGTAAAACATCCAGTAATTTTGTTTGTGAGGTGAGATACTACTTTATTTGGATAAAAATCTATTACACATGCTGTGAAATTTATGATCTTTTTTTCTTAAATATTGACTTGAGTAATTAATGGATATTTCAGGTACAAAATCTTTTTGATATTTTACAAATTTTTACTCTGAAAAGTTGTGTGATGTTAGATGAACCAGCAGCACAATGTACAACCCACCAGGACAGTCTACAGGGACAGGAGGCACTCTAGTGTTCCCTAATGGAACGGGATCAAGACTGTGTACAGCTTCTTTGGAGGTGAACCCATTGCCGTAGTGCTTGTACCACTTCCAGTACACTGAAATCCACTGACTCACAGACATTAAATAGACACATGGTATATCTGGGAGGTACACTGTATTTCTTGATGTTATATAAAGCAGTCTCAAAGGAGAACAAAGAAAGGGAGTGCCTAGCACTTCAAATTAAACCTTATAAAGTCAAACTCATTTGATAACAGTTTGATGGTAATAAAGAAGAAAGTAGTGGAGACAGACCAATGAAATCGCCCAGCTTCAGCAGCATCATGAAGATTAGAAGAAGTTGAACAGAGCCTCATTGACACATGGACCAATGCAAAGCATCTAGTGTACATGTCATTTTAGTCCCAGAAGGAAGAAGAAAACGTTCAAAATAAATTCAATAATTATTTTTAAAATTATCTTAATAAAATACAGGAATTTGAAGACTCAAAAGGACCAGATCTTCACCTGATTCTGATGTTAAAATCAAAAATGGTCAGATTTGGCAGCTTGCATAGTCCAAAATAAACTCCAGAAAAGTATAACCAAAAATGAAAATGATTAGTATATTTCTTAAACAGTTCAAGGAGTCACTCCCTCTAGATATTAAGAGTTAAATCTCTATGAGATGTTATTTAGACAACTATGTACCATGGATAGTTTTCTTCTCCATAAGAAAAATGGTGCCCAGTGCGGACATCCTGACTGTGGTTTAGTTCAACAATGTAGTGCCTATTTGCAGCTGGGAAAACACACCCACTCTCATTTTAACCTAAAAAGTGAATAATGGTTAAAGGTCTCTCCCTCTCTAGAAGAAAATGCACTGTGATTCTAGCCACTCCAACAGCTATCAGGATGCTCAAACAAACACCAGTCCTGGGTTCATCACTATTAAATCCAACCTTTGAGGCTGTAAAATGAGAAGGAGCATAGAGGACACATGCTCGATGAACCTATCAAGAGACTAATGAACTCTGATTTGAACGTTTAAAATAGCTCTCTTCTAATGCAAATTGACCCATTCCTATCTCCCTGTACAAAGCTCAAGCCCAAGTGGATCAAGGACCTCCACATAAAACCAGTTATACTGAATCTAATAGAAGAGAAAGTGGGGAAAACTCTCGAACACCTGGGTATGGGGAAAAAGTTCCTGAACAGACCACCAGTGGCTTATGTTCTAAGATCAAGAATAGACAAATGGGACCTCATGAAATTGCAAAGCTTCTGTAAAGCAAAGGACACTGTCAATAGGACAAAACGGCAACCAACAGATTGGGAAAAGATCTTAACCAATCCTATGTCCGATAGAGGGCTAATATCCAATATATACAAAGAACTCAAGAAGTTAGACTCCAAAAAACCAAATAACCCCATCAAAAAA
>JAPYYD010006842.1:0-10785 GCA_028551405.1 Uromys caudimaculatus
TATTGCTAAAGGGCGAGGGATAGCCAATGTCCGACATTTGAGGACATTGCCTAGATTCTCTTTGTGCTTAGATGCATCATATGCTCCAACATCACCAGCTCTTCCAGTACAGATTACTGTTACTTCTTGTCCAACTGAACCAGACAAAGAGGCTTTCTGACTCAGACCAGACTGTTCCTAGGACACTGGACTGGAGGATTTGTAGATACAAAGTGATACATTTGCTCCCAATATAGGAAAAACCTATGTTTCTAGTAACTTCTTAAACCTTACTCCATTTTACAGTCAGCTGATCAAAGAGTAAAGAGCATGAGAAGGAGGATCCTGGCCATGATGCAGGTTTGTAGAGAGCTGGTACTAGAGAACCTAAACCTACAGCAAAGACAGTATGCTTTCTTTATACACATATCCCCTAAATAGGATGGAGGGATTTTTCATGTAAATTATGCAGTCTCCTAGAAGGCCTCATTTTGTTTTTATTTTTGTCTCCTTTTCGGGGAGCTGGACAGAACATGGTAAGTTAGAAATTTTCTTCTAAACCCAAAGAGTTTATTTGTTGGGTTAATTGGTGGTAAGTGGTGAGTCCCACATCTGCCCCCAGGGCTTGGGCCTCTGGGAGAGGCAGGACGCTGGAAATTTGACCATGCTCACTCCACAGCACTGCTGGGAGGGTGTTGGGCTGTGAGAAGCTATGGGTTACTGCCTGAGGTTGGGGGAGCATGGCGTGGGTTCCTGGGGACTTCACGGAGCTGGCTCCATCTAGTTCTCAGGCTCTTGGGCATCCCACGTGCCTCTGGATGCCTCAGAAGAGCTGGGAACAGAGTGGGGGCCACAGACTGAATCTAGCCCAGGCTGAGGGGGAAAAGAAGGGAGGAGCACCACTGGATCCCAATGGGGACCAGGTTCTTGGCTTTTTGCGGGGCTAGTTGATTGACTTGGTTTGGTAGTGGCCATGGCCGGGAGCACTGTGATGCCTTCTGCAGGAGACTGGATGCAGTTCTTTAGACGAAGGCCTGGTCCATCATTCCCTATGGCAGATGCTGATGAAGAGAGACAGTCCATGGGTTTAAGGCTTTTATTGTCATGGCAGAGAGTGGCGATGAGTAAATCCGTATCCCCAGACCTTAGGGAGGGTGAGGTTGAAATACCTTTGTAGGGAGGAGTGGCTTGGGAAGGGGAGTGGCTAAACCTCTAGGTGTCTCATTAACATGGGGATGTTTTGAGGCTATGTGACCACACCTCTACCTGTACTTGACTGATGGTCACAGGCCTATGGAGAGCTGCAGCCTTGTGTCAAGAGCCTGAGACCCAGGATCATGGCAAAACACCTACCGTCCCTTGTAGGGTTGTCCTCTACTGGATTCGCTGGGGTTTTAAGCCTTAGTTCAACCAGAAACCAGGCTGCCTTTCATGGTTCCACATTTACTTCTCAAAGAAATGTAAACTACTGATTTCTAAAGGTACATGTATGCAACACAATATACTGTCTCAATACAGGTCACACAGGTAGGACTGTATTTCCACAGATACCTCTGGAGACATTTTTTTTCTATAGAATGTAATTTAAGATCTATACCAAGCCCATTCCCTACAGCTTTGATATTTTATAAGGAGCCCAAAATGGACATTAAAATAAAATAAAATAATATAAAATGGTCTGGATAAACTAGTTGTAGAAGAATAAAAATAAATCTATGTGTCAGCCTGCCCCAAATCAACTCCAAATAGATAGTGCAGTTCAACATTATAGCTAGTACCCTGAAACATCTAAAGGATACATTAGGAAATACTTATAGGCTCAGAAAAAATCAAAACAAGACATACCGGTATCACAGTATTAAGGCCAACAAACGTCAAATGAGATGTTATGAAACTAAGAAGTTTCTATAAATCATTATTTGAAGAAAGAGACTGATTATATAATGAAAAATCCTTTTCCAGATGTATATATGACAGTGGGTGTGTGTTTAGATTATACAATATACTCCGTAAACTAAACATAAAGAAAATCATGAAACTATTTTTAAAATGGTGCTATATAAGGAATTCACGAAAAAATAAATATAAGTGGCTAAACATGTTTTAAGTATTTGGCATACTTATACATATTGAAAATCATATTATAACTATACTAAGATTTCAATTTCTACCAGTCAAAAAGGCCAAGATCAGAAATATAAATGATAACTAATTCTGGTGTTGGTATGGCATAAGGGAAACAAATATTCATTATTCATGATGGTTGAAATAGCTGAAGTCCCTGGATAAATCAGTGTGAAGATTCCTTCTATAGCTTGAAATATTATTAAATTTTGACCCTTCTATACTACTTCTGGAAATATACTGAAAGGATACTCTATGTTTTCTAATCCATATATTTCCTACTGGAGAAATACCTGTTCCACCACATACATTTATAACAGGCAGGACCTAGAAACATCTTAAATATTTATGATCTGATGAATAGATAATAAAATATGTTAAATTTGCATAATAGATAATTATTCTGCTGTTAAGAAGACTAAAATTATAAATTATAATGTCAATCAAAGGATCAAGAACCAATTTCTCTGAGTTCCACAGAGACCCATAAATCCTCATGATTAATCTCATATATAAATCCTGTCTTTGAATCTTTAGATATATATTTTTAAGTTGAAATATTGTAGAAAGAAAACAATCAAATTAACTTAAAATATAAAAAATATAAAAAACAGTGACTATGTGATTTGGGCGTTAATGAGAAGGTTAATTGAATTACTGTTGATTTCACTCAGAACCTGCTGATGGACCTTTCACTGGAAACATGAATTTTTTTGAGTCCTGAAAAATGAATAAATAAACTGGCTACAAATTGTGAACTTTTAGACATACAACCTAAATTTAACAGTACTTGAATTAATTAAATTACCATGAAGATTGTTCATCTTTGAACCACTTAAGCTATAATAATTACTGACTGGGAAAGAATATTGCTTGGTTGCAATAATGGCACAAACCTTATTAGAATAACTAAATATTTTGTGATTGGAATTGAGGCCAGCTCTATAAAAATCTTTAATGTAACTAAGACACTGAGGACAGTTAAGTGACTTTCTCAAACTTATCAGAGTATATTGTTTTTTTCTATAGATGATGATTAGTGCAAAGACTCACAAATGATCAGTATGTATATAATAAGAGATTGTAGAGGTCTCAGCCATAAATGGGTATCTCTGCCACACAGACACAGACACAGACATTTTCTCTCTCTCTCTCTCTCTCTCTCTCTCTCTCTCTCTCTCTCTCCCTCCCTCCCTCCCTCCCTCCCTCTCCTCATTTACAAATTATTGATGCAAAAAAGAATGTTAGAACCAGAGGCAATATATTATTATACAAAAGTGTTTTTTAGATGTCATGGGGCATTTGCACATATGAAATGACAAAGTGTGTGTGTGACTGCCTGCACAAGGTAAAATGCCATGAAATCCCAGCATTGAAAGTCAGGTAGTCCCACTTGTAGTTGAAGAGATATTGGCAACTGATACTTATTATGAGGAAGAGAGTTGGTTTTCTTCAGAGATGTGACCCCTGAGGTCTCATGCTCCAGTATAAGACACATGTTTACAGCCAGGTAATAGTCTCTATCACATTACAGAACATGTAAAATGAGGGAGGAGACATAGTACTGTTGGAAATGGGAGAGTAATTGAGATAAAAGGAATTGGAAATTGACTTGCTCAAAACACATTGCATGCATGAATGAATTTCTCAATCAAAAGAAAGCAGTTGTAAAGGAGAGAATGTGAAGTTAGGTATCTAATATTTTGTACCACGAAATACAAAAAGTTGGAAAAAAAACTAAGAAAATGGTTTCCTTTATTGATCCAAATTCATTCTTTTATTTTTATATACAATATTATTTCAAAAATATATTTTAAATAGCCAAATAATATATTATTGGTTAAGTATATATTCTTGATATCATGGTTATTGTCCTATTGCTATAAAATGTATTATAATCTAGGTGTTTATTAAAGCAAACATTACCTGAGAGTTTAGAGTTTCACAGAAGTCCATCATCACAGTGGGAGGCATGGCAGTAAGCAGGAATACATGGCACTGGTGAATTAGCTGAAAGCTCAAATCTGATCCAAAAGTTGAAGTCAGAAAAAGACTGGGGCTTCTACTGGCTTTGAAATCTCAAATACCTATCTCCAGTTACACACCTCTGACAACAAAGTTATACATTCTAGTCTTTTCAACTGGGACCCAAACATTTAAGCTTATCTCATTCAAGCCACCACATTCCATTCTTTATCCCAAATGGGCCTGTAGAAATCATAACACAAATTGTATTAATTCCATCTTCAAATGCCTTCATAGTTTTTATACTCTCAACACTAACAGTCCAGTCTCTTCTGAATCTCAAGGCAATCTCTTAACTGTAACAAAGGGAACATACTGAGGAAACACTGGACACAAGCAGAACTGAAATCCTATAGAACAAAGTCTAAATTCTGATATGGATGCCCTTTCAAATCTCCCACTCCATTCAGCTTGGTTGACTAAAACACATTTATCTCACTTGGACTAGTTTCACATCCTGTAGCAGATCTCCATGGCAAATATCACATGGTGCAGGCATCCCCAATCTCTTGAGATCTTCTCTTCAATCCAGGTTTAATTTCAACAGCTTCACAAAGTGACTTCTTCAGTCCTACACGCAGGAAATCTCTTGCCACATGCAAGGCCTCAGTTTCTTTCTTTCTTTTTTATCTACATGATGGTTCACATTCATCGTAAGGAAGCAAAGATAAATCAGCTGATTCTGATGACCACAAGAAGAGGACTAGAAACAAGTGTTACAATGACCCAGGAGCTTTGGACCAGAGAGAAATTATGGTAGTAAATGCACCCAAGGACCACTCTCCTAGTATAAGTATTGTATACAAATAATTACCTATTTTAATCAATACTCTAGAGATGTAGCAATGGTTACCTAGATGCACTTGTCTATGTTCAATTGTATTTTATAACTCAATTCATATGACACATTAGTAACTCCAGGAAGTCACAACTCAAGCACCTGCCCTGAACTGCCTCTAAAACCTGGCAGAAGACCATTTCTGTAGGAGGCCTTTGTTAAGTTTCAAAGCCAGGACAAGTGACCAAGGTGCTTATTTACCATATCCAAGTGAAAATGGCCTTCATGTTTGCCCAGCATCACACAGTGTTCAACGGTTACATGGTATGAGAGGAAAACACCACCACTTACCCTGAAGCTTTCAGACCTTGGGCTGGTGCTGCCCTTCCCACAGAAGCTCTTCCCTGTATTATCCAGATATATAGATATATATGTGATATATACCAGATGCTCTCTCAACCCCTTTCTGCCTATTTTGGTCCTTTTGTGCATTTTGCCTCCTGAGTCCTGTACTTGGTCCTCTTTTCCATAAACTCCCCCTCTGAATACATGGTTCAGAGTCATGGACATTTGACTCTTCCAAAAGTATCTGCCTCTGGCTATACTCTGCTACATATCAATAAACATTGTCCTCCACCACACCTAGAAGCAGTCATGTCTATTTTTCTTTCATTTTTATTTATTTATTTATTTTTGTCATTCAGTCTTAAAGTCAATGACCAAAGAAAACTAAAGACTAGTCATTCAAGATAGAGTTACAGGTGAATTTTCATTATCTATTACTCTGTTATAAGTGTATCAATTAAATTTGATATTCAAAGATTCCTTGTTTAATTTTCTATTTCATAAACAGAAAAAATATATTAAGAATTCACTTAAGGGATTTAGATTCCTATGCCCAACTCTAATTATTTAAGAGATTAGACTAACAAGGGGAAATTATTTTTGATGAACTCTTTCCTAATCTTGGACATCCATTCTAGTGCAAGGTCTTCCCAATATGCCTCTATGTTTTCCTTAAATTGTACCTCTCAGTTTTATTAGTTCCACTATATAACTGGGTTTATAAGATATATAACGGATATTTCCCCTCCAATGTTAGAGTTTATTTGAAGCTCTTCTCATTAGCTACTCAACAAGAAAAATGTGCTAAATCATTTGTAAATTTGGTTTGACTTAGAAGAGGAATCATTTCTTCATCTATATCTTAGTATGAGTTCATTCAATGGGACTTGGGAAGTCTAGGAATGGCCACTCTCCAAAAGAAAAATGGCTATGCATTCTCCAAAAAAACAGCAACTTCCAGTAGCACTACAGTAAGGATAAGGGTGTCAGGACCCATTCCATCCTGTGTGCTACAATTTTTATTTGACTTCATTTTGTGCATATCTTAGACAGATAATCACAGCTGTTGTTCATGTGTAAACATCACAAATGTTTGTTCCAGGACATGGAGAAATCAGTATTGAACTTACCTGGAAACTTTCTCCTAGATTACTAATTTTCATGGTACTGAAAGCTGCAATGTAACGTGGATGGCTAAGGTACAAAAATTTCATTAAATGTACCTGCAGTTTGATCTTGCATGATATAGTAGTGATCTGACAGGCATAATGTGCACTCTGCTATAATAGTGCCAATTCTATTTATTGCAATAGCCAACTCTTCTTTAAAGTGGACATGTGGCCTGGTCTCCTGGATGAAGCTCATTCTGGTCCTGTAATCAAGGTCAAAATCGATTTCCTCAGAAATGTTAGTCCCCAAATAAACATCCATTGATATACTTTTTTCATAGGCAAGCTTTTCTATAAACATTTGTTTGTATACCTAAATGTACTCAGATTCAGTGGTAATAAGTGATGTGATGAGCCATGGATGAGACCTCTACATTAACCCCATTACCCACCACCTTAGTCTCAGAGAATATTGCAAAAAGTAGGAAAATAGAATATAAACACTGACTGCTGGGGAGAATTTCTGTTAACTACTGTTTTCTTCAATCGCCATGGCAACCTAATTATTGATAGCAACCAAAGACAAAATCAATAGCCTGGGTTATTTTGGGTTTTCACTGGCACCTCTGTGGCCAGTAAATTTTAGGGAAATAACTCATTCCTATAATTGAGATATTCATTTAATTGTTTGTAACTTGGGTAAACAGGATTTTATACTCATGTAAGGCATGTGAATTCTAAAATTTTTATTATAATTATATTTTTACTTAGCTTGTAAGACTTCTTCATCCAATCTTAAATTTGTTTAACACACCTATCTCCACCAACTCTCACTTACCTAGCCATGATGCCATTACATTTTAAAATTTGATTCCCAATAGTCCCATTATCTGTTTTTTCATACCACATAGATTCTATTATTATCCACTCTTATTATATTTATTACTTGAGTTTTAAGTTTATAGGTTCCTCTGTCGCTTCATCATGCCTAATACAATATGATTATACTTTTTCCCTTACCCTGATTTAGCAATTCCATTAAGCCACTAACTACTTATACATTTTCTGTCCTAGGACCTCTCTTCTCTACTTTAAAAATTTATATAATACTGCTATCCTTTCTGCTTTATTTTATGCCCACCATTGTCCCACTTCTACTTTTGTGGTTTGCATGTATATTTCAAGTAAAACAAACAGAACAATAGATTTGAAAGTATGCCTCATATGGAAGTTTGGATGAGAATGGTTCCCATAGGTTCAAGCATTTGAATGATTAGTCCCCAGTTGATGAACAATTTGATAATCATTAGGAGGTGTGACCTTTCAGGGAGAAGTCTGTACTGGAGGTTGGATTTGAGGTTCCAATAGTCCATTTCTCCCTTCATGCCCCCCTCCCTCCCTCCCTCCCTCCCTTCTCTCTCTCTCTCTCTCTCTCTCTCTCTCTCTCTCTCTCTCTCTCTCTCTCTCCTCTCTCTGTATGTTTGTGTGTTTGCTCTCTCTCTTTCTGCTGCCTGTAGATCACAATTAAGGTTCTATGGTACTTCTCTAGAACCATGACTGCCTGCATGCCATCAAACTCTCCACCAGGATGACCATGATGATAATGGACTGACTTCCTGAAACTATAAGAAAGCATCTTTATTCCCTAACAGTTGCTATGGTTGTGATGTCATTTCAAAACAATAACATTTGTTAAGACAATTCACATATATAAAAAAATAAGATTGTGTATATAGTCCTTTGTTGCCTTACTCAATATAATTTTTGACTAGTTCCATAAATTTTATTCCAAATTTTATGATTTAATTTTGTTGTAAACTTGAATAACTTCCCATTGTTGGTGACTTCCCATTGTTGGTGAGTTGTTCCAAATAATAGTTGATTTCATTTTCTAATTATTGTGAATACAGAAACCATGGATTTGGATGTGTAAGTATCTGTGTAGTAATATGTAGAGTCCTTTGGGAATATGTTCAGGAGTGGTATAGATGGATCTCAAGGCAGATCTAACTATGTTTGTTGAAAAACATCCACAACTGATTTCTAAAACAAGTATATATGTCAACCACGTATAAGCAATTTCTTTTCTATATATTAATTCAAGCACACTGTCATTTGTATTTATGGTAATGACCATTATGATTGAAATAAAGTGAAAACTTAAATCCATTTTGGATTTATTCTCTTCATAACTTTTCATTGGCTTCCTGCCTCATTTTCAATTGTGTAGCTTGTGTCTCTTCCTTTTTAGTTTTGTTGTGATTTGTGTGTTCTAAAACCAAATCTCTTGTGGGGCAGTGATCTGTGATAGCAGTCTGGCACCCGGTTGAGCACAGATATAAAATCTGGGCGATCCAACGGAACAATACAAAAGGGACCAGAAAACATTATGTCAACACTCCCTGGAGGTTTTTGGTTCCAGTCATGGTCACGTACCACCCCTCCTCAGGAAGAAGCATGGCCACACAGCCCCAAGTCATCCCCATGTTAATGAGACACCTAGTGACTTAGCCACACCCCTTCCCAGTTACTATACCTGCCTCATCTATTCCAGAGGGGCGGATGTACAATTCCAACCACACTACTCTCCACATGATGACAATAAACATCTTAGAATTATGGACTGTCTCTTCAGATGAACTCACCATGGGAAGCGAGGGATCTGGCCCTCAATTAAGGAGCCGCTTTTAATCTCTCACCAAGGGCTTCCCAGTGCTGCCAGATGGTACCCATTCACCCAAGTCTAAGTAGCTAGCCAGGTTCCCCAAGTCACCAAAACCCAGTCTCAGCAGGAATCCCAGTTGTGCTCCAGCTAGCCTGTCTGTGGTACCATACAGCGACTGTGGTGCCCCAGGCTAGAGAACCCATGGAGACTGCTGCAGCTCATTCCCCGAGAATGGCCCCCTCTCCCACCCATGGGTAGGGCCTGCAAAGGCTTCCCACAGCCCCCACCTGCCTGTCCAATTGTGTGGGAAGACAAACAGCCACTTCAGGCGTGTCTCCTGTCCCACCCAGAGCTGCAGCACCTGGGACAGATGTGTGGGGCTTCTTTCCACCACGCCAGGCTTGTTCCAAAATCTGGCACCCAATGTGGGGCAAAACAGAGCTTCAAGTGTACCCCCCAGCTGGCGACCCACCCATATCGAAACTCCAGATCACTCAGGGACCATGAGTACAAAAATATGGGCCTTCCTTTAATCTCTTTCTCTCTCTCTCTCTTCAAGTGTTCCTGGCCAGTTTCTCTCCCCCAGTCTCCACTGGAAGGCCTCCTGCTTAGCTAATGGATCTGCTTTCCATAGCAGCTCAGGTTCTGAGCACCTTGCTTCCTCCATCTGTGGCTTAACCTGCTGTTTCCTGGGGTCCCTGCAGGCCAGGAGTCCAATTTCTCCCCCCCAACCCCCACCACAAGGGCTCCGGTTTAGCTCCAGCTCCGAGCACCTTGCTCCCCATCAGCGGCTTTATCCAAGATTTCTTGAGGTCCCTGCTGGCCAAGAGACCAGTTTCTTTCCCCCCAGAGCCACTGCAGTGACTCCTGCCTGGTTACGAACCTGAGCTTCTCACTTTCTCTTCTGGTGTTGGCTATTCAATCAAGTCTATATGTTTCTTCAATTAAGTTTTTTGTTGTTATTGTTTAAAGGTTGGCCTTTCTCCTGCTTTTACATTTAGCCTAAGAAAAACAAACGGGGAATACCCAGCCGCCATGTGTCAGAGGGGCCCCTCCTCCCTGCCCTAGTCCACCAAAAGCCTGCCAAGACAAAGAAAAAAAACAAACCCACTTTGTTTCTCCATAACAGGAATACCTGAAACAGTGTTCTGTGCTTCTAAACTCAAAATTTTTCTTGCTTCTTTATTTAAATGTTTATTTTTCTCCCTAGCATTCCTGACATATGTCCAAAAAAATCTTCCAACTTGTTTAAGATTTCTTTTAAGGTTCAAATGTCACCTAATCTACTCCCACAGGTCAAATCAACAATGCAGATCATCAGTTCTTCAATCCCTAATTAAAAACCAGTTTCCTTTTACAGGCAGTTACTGCCAATCCCAAAACTTATCTTCCTCAGCCATCCAAAACAGACTTAAAAGATGACTTCCAGGACAATGATGTGCTCCCAAGCAAATCATTACAGGCTTAACTTGCTATTCACCATATGCAGACATCCCCCTGCTGGGATTCTGCTCCTCTGTGATTTTCCTACACGCTTGTCCCACAGAAGCTTGCTGCCACGTATCCATTGGAGACAATGCCATCTCCTGGGACCTGCCTGTGACTACAAAACAGCCTTCCTCCAGACAGAAGACTCCTGAGACACACACTGAAATCCAGAGACACATGCTCAGCCCCACAGAGGACAGACATGAGGCTTTCCAGCTACAGATGAACTCTCTTGCCAAAGCCAAATGGCTACTGAACTTGGGGGAAGCTAT
>JAPYYD010006843.1:0-10784 GCA_028551405.1 Uromys caudimaculatus
CTCTGCTGAGGGACATCTGGGTTGTTTCCAGCTTCTGGCTATTATAAATATGGCTGCTATGAACATAGTGGAGCACGTGTCTTTATTACATATTGGAGTATCTTTTGGGTGTATGCCCAGGAGTGGTATAGCTGGGTCCTCAGGTAGTATTATGTCCATTTTTCTGTGGGTCCGCCAAACTGATTTCCAGAGTGGTTGTACCAGCTTGCAATCCCAACAACAATGGAGGAGTGTTTCTCTTTCTCCACATCCTCGCCAGCATCTGCTGTCACCTGAGTTTTTGATCTTAGCCATTCTGACTGGTGTGAGGTGGAATCTCAGACTTGTTTTGATTTGCATTTCCCTGATGACTAAGGATGCTGAACATTTCTTTAGGGGCTTCTCAGCCCTGCGAATTTCCTCAGTTGAGAATTCTCTGTTTAGCTCTGTTCCCCATTTTTTAATAAAGTTATTTGGTTTTCTGGAGTCTACCTTTTTGAGTTCTTTGTATAAATTGGATATTAGCCCTCTATTGGAGGTAGGATTGGTTAAGATCTTTTCCCAATCTGTTGGCTGCCGTTTTGTCCTATTGACAGTGTCCTTTGCCTTACAGAAGCTTTGCAATTTCATGAGGTCCCATTTGTCTATTCTTGATCTTAGAGCATAAGCCATTGGTGTTCTCTTCAGGAACTTTTCTCCTGTACCCAGGTGTTCGAGACTTTTCTCCACTTTCTCTTCTATTAGATTCAGTGTATCTGGTTTCATGGGGAGGTCCTTGATCCACTTGGACTTGAGCGTTGTACAGGGAGATAGAATGAACCAATTTGCATTCTTCTACATGTTGACCACCAGTTGAACCAGTACCATTTGTTGAAAATGCTGTCTTTTTCCCACTTAGTGGTTTTAGCTCCTTCGACAAATCAAGTGACCATAAGTGTGTGGGTTCATTTCTGGATCTTCTTGATCTACCTGCCTGTCACTGTTCCAATACCATGCAGTTTTTATCACTACTGCTTTGTAGTACAGCTTGAGGTAAGGGATGTTGATTCCCCCAGAAGTTCTTTTGTTGTTGAGGATAGCTTTTGCTATCCTGGGTTTTTTTGTTGTTGTTCCAAATGAATTTGAGAACTGCTCTTTCTAAGTCTGTGAAAATTGAGTTGGAATTTTGATGGGGATTGCATTGAATCGGTAGATTGCTTTTGGCAGGATGGCCATTTTTACTATATTAATCCTCCCAAACAATGAGCATGGAAGATCTTTCCACCTTCTGAGGTCTTCTTCAATTTCTTTCTTCAGAGACTTGAAGTTCTTATCATACAGATCTTTCACTTGTTTGGTTAGAGTCACACCAAGATACTTTATATTGTTTGTAACTATTGTGAAGGGTGTCATTTCCCTAATTTCTTTCTCAGCCTGTTTACCCTTTGAGTATAGGAAGGTTACTGATTTTTTTGAATTAATTTTATATCTGGCCACTTTGCTGAAGTTGTTTATCAGTTGCAGCAGTTCTCTGGTGCAGGTTTTCGGGTCACTTAAGTATATGATCATATCATCTGCAAATAGCAGTATTTTGATTTCTTCCCTTCCAATTTGTATCCTTTTGACTTCCTTTTGTTGTCTAATTGCTCTAGCTAGAACTTCAATTACTATATTGAATAGATAGGGAGAGAGAGGGCAGCCTTATCTAGTCCCTGATTCTAGTGGGATTCCTTCGAGTTTCTCTCCATTTAGTTTGATGTTGGCTACTGGTTTGCTGTAAATTGCTTTTACTATGTTTAAGTATGGGCCTTGATTTCCTGATCTTTCCAAGACTTTTATCATGAAGGGATGCTGAATTTTGTCAAATGCTTTTTCAGCATCTACTGAAATGACCATGTGGTTTTTTTTCTTTGAGTTTGTTTTGGAGTGGATTACATTGATGGATTTCCGGGAAGTGAACTATCCCTGCATCCCTGGGATGAAGCCTACTTGATCATGATGAATAATTGTTCTGATGTGTTCTTGGATTCAGTATCGAGAATTTTATTGAGTATTTTTGCATCGATATTCATAAGGGAAATTGGTCTGAAGTTTTCTTTCTTTGTTGGGTCTTTGTGAGGTTTTGGTATCAGTGTGATTGTGGCCTCATAGAAGGAATTGGGTAGTGTTCCTTCTGTTTCTATTTTATGGAATAGATTGAAGAGTATTAATATTAGTTCTTCTTTGAAGGTCTGATAGAATTCTGCAGTGAACCCATCTGGTCCTGGGCTTTTTTTAGTGGGGAGAATTTTAATGACGGCTTCTATTTCTTTAGGCATTATCGGACTGCTTAGATGGTTTATCTGATCCTGACTTAGTTTTGGTATTTGATATTTGTCTAGAAAATTGTCCATTTCATCAGGATTTTGCAGTTTTGGTGAGTATAGGCTTTTTTAGTAGGATCTTTTGAAATTTTGAATTTGAGTTTTTGAATTTCCTCAGAATCTGTTGTTATGTCTCCCTTCTCATTTCTAATTTGGTTAATTTGCATACTGTCTCTGTGCCCTCTGGTTAGTGTGGCTAAGGGTTTATCTATCTTGTTGTTTTTCTCAAAGAATCAACTCCTGGTTTTGTTGATTCTTTGTATAGTTCTTTTTGTTTCTACTTGGTTGATTTCAACCCTGAGTTGGATTTTTTTCCTGCCTTGTACTCCTCTTGGGTGCATTAGCTTCTTTTTGTTCTAGAGCTTTCAGGTGTGCTGTTAAGCTGCTAGTGTATGCTCTCTCCAGTTTCTTTTTGGAGACACTCAAAATTATGAGTTTTCCTCTTACCACTGCTTTTATTGTGTCCCATAAGTTTGGGTATGTTGTCCTTTCATTTTCATGAAATTCTAGGAAGTCTTTAATTTCTTTCTTTACTTCTTCCTTGACCAAGTTATCATTGAGTAGAGCATTGTTCAGCTTCCATGTGTATGTGGGCTTTCTGTTGTTATTGTGGCTTTTGAAGACAAGCTTTAATCCGTATTATTTATTTATTATTTATTTATTATTTAATCCATATTATTAATCCGGGATTATTTCAGTCATCTTGTATCTGTGGAGGTTTGTTTTGTGACCGATTATATGGTCAGTTTTGGAGAAGGTGCCATAAGGTGCTGAGAAGAAGGTATATTCTTTTGATTTAGGATGAAATGTTCTATAGATATCTGTTAAATCCATTTGGTTCATAACATCTGTTCGTTTCACTGTGTCTCTGTTTAGTTTGTGATTCCAAGATCTGTCCATTGATGATAATGGGGTGTTGAAGTCGCCTACTATTATTGTGTGAGGTGCAATGTGTGCTTTGAGCTTTAGTAAAGTTTCTTTTATGAATGTGTGGGCCCTTGCATTTGAAGCATAGATGTTCAGAATTGAGAGTTCTTCTTGGTAGATTTTTCCTTTGATGAGTATGAAGTGTCCTTCCTTATCTTTTTTGATGACTTTTGGGTGACAATCGATTTTATCGGATATTAGAATGGCCTGTTTCTTGGGACCATTTACCTGGAAAATTGTTTTCCAGCCCTTTACTCTGAGGTAGTGTTTGTCTTTATCCCGGAGGTGTGTTTCCTGAATGCAGCAAAATGCTGGGTCCTCTTTATGGATCCAGTCTGTCAGTCTATGTCTTTTTATTGGGAAATTGAGTCTATTGATGTTAAGAGATATTAAGGAATAGTGATTGTTGGTTCTTGTTATTTTCTATGTTACTTTTAGGTTTGTGCAGCTATTTTCTTTTCAGTTTGTTGAAAGATTACTTTCTTGCATTTCTAGGGTGCATTTGCTTTCCCTCCTTGAGTTGACGTTTACCATGTATTATCCTTTGTAGGGCTGGATTTGTGGAAACATATTGTGTAAATTTGTTTTGTCATAGAATATTTTGGTTTTACTATCTGTGTTAACTGAGAGTTTTGCTGGGTATAGGAGCCTGGGTTGGCAGTTGTGTTCTCTTAGGGTTGTGTGAGTTCTGCCCAGGATCTTCTAGCTTTCATAGTCTCTGGTGAGAAGTCTGATGTAATTCTGATATGTCTGCCTTTATATGTTACTTGACCTTTTTCCCTTACTGCTTTTAATACTCTTTCCTTGTTTTGTGTATTTGGTGTTTTCACTATAATGTGACAGGACGAGTTTCTTTTTTGGTTGAATCTATTTGGAGTTCTGTAAGCTTCTTGTATATTTATGTTCATCTCTTTCTTGCTGAAGATATTTACTGGTCCTTTAAGTTTGTTATCTTCACTCTTTTCGATACCTATTATCCTTATGTTCTGTCTTTTCATTATGTCCTGGATTTCATGGATGTTTTGGTTTAGGAGCTTTTTGCATTTTGTATGTTCTCTTACTGTTGTGTCAATGTTGTCAATGGTATCGTCTGCTCCTGAGATTCTCTCTTCTATCTCTTGTATTCTGTTGGTTATGCTTGCATCTATGACTCCTGATCTCTTTCCTACTTTTTCTAACTCCAGGGTTGTCTCTTTTTGTGATTTCTTTATTGTTTCTATTTCTATTTTTAGCTCCTGAATAGTTTTGTTCACTTCTTTTATCTGTTTGATTGTTTTTTTTCGTGGAATTCTTTAATGGATTTCTGTGTTTCCTCTTTAAATTCTTCTAGCTGTTTACCTCTGTTCTCTTGTATTTCTTTAAGGGTATTAATTTATTTCTTAAGGTCTTCTATCATCATCATGAGAACTGATTTTAAATCTGAGTGTTGCTTTTCTGGTATGTTAGGATATCCAGGACTTTCTGGGGTGGGAAAGCTTGGTTCTGTTGATGCTAAGTAGCCTTGGTTTCTTTTCCTTGTGTTCTTGCCCTTGCCTTTTGCCATCTTGTTAACTCTGATGTTAGCTGATCTTACTCTGTCTGGCTGTGGCTTGTTCCTCCTGCAGGCCTCTGTATCAATACTCTTTGAAGATCAGCTCTCTCTGAGAGGTGTTTGGGTTTGGAGTGCTGTGGCACAGTGTCAGCTCTGGGGTGCAGACAAAAACCAGAAGGATCTTGTCCCCAGCAGTTGGTCCCTTGGTTCCTGTGTCCTGATGGCTCTGCAAGGGTCCCTCTTGATCCAGTGAGTTTGAACAGAAGTGGTGGTTTTGCCTATGATCGAAGGTGTGTCAGCACTCCTGAAATACCAACTCTCTCCTGGAGCCCTGTGGCCTAGGCTGAGGTTCCCAGGTCCTGGTGAGCAGTGGTACTTGTCTTATCCCCACTCACAGCTTTTCCACGCTCCTGGGAGAGTGACTTTCTCCAAGTGCTGCCTCGCTATGGAACCCTGGTGGCCTATGCAGAGGTCTCCTGCCACAGATGGAAACCGGAAGGTTCCTGTCCCTGAGTTTTCCTCCTCAGTCTCTGTGTTCTGAGGGTCTGAGAGATTAACTTTCTCCAGACACTGCTTGGCTTGGCTGTCAGACCCTGGTGGCCCAGGCAGAGGTCTCTTGCCACAGATGGAATCTGGAAAGTTCCTATGCCTGACTTTACCTCAGTCCCTGTGTCCCACAGGTTCCGAGCGGTTCCTGGTGAGCAGTGGTGCTCATCTTAACCCCACTAAAGGCTTTTCCACGCTCCTGGGAGGGTAGCTTTCTCCTGGCGCTACTTGGCTATGAACCCTGGTGGCCCAGGCACAGGTCTCCAGCCACAGATGGAAACTGGAAGGTTCCTGTCCCTGACTTTTCCTCCTCTCTCTCTGTGTCTTGAGGGCCTGGGAGAGTAACTTTCTCCCGGCACTAGCACTGTTTGGCTGTGGAACCCTGGTGGCCCAGCTAGAACATGCTTCTTAAAATTTTAGGAAAAATAAGAAAAGTCACTATAAATTATCAGATATGGGAATAAAATTATTTTTAGTAGCATTTTACATCATGTGAAGTCAGCAAATATATACATATGTGTGAAACCATATATATGTATACATACATATACATATATATGTATATATACGTATATGTATGTATACATAATTTATTAATGCACAAATAAGTATATGTGTATATATATGTGTGTGTGTATGTGTATATATATATATATATATATATATATGTTGTTAAAAGTCATTATTTAAATACAGTTATACCACTATCCTTGACAAATTACAAACTGAAAAATAAACTGACCTGTACAGCAAATTATTTTATAGTATCAAAAATAATCAATGTCACTAAATTCTGCTTTGCCATGAAACTTCAGTATAAGATAGTTAAGCATAAAATACAGCAAAGAAATCTGTTTTTTTTTTTTACCTGTGAGAAATGTTTTTAAGCTGTTTTATTACTAGTTGCCATAAATTTATTTTATATCAATTATTGTAGAGCAAATATATGGTAATATTGATTAGACTTAATCTTCGCTCTAGTGAATAAAAAGGTGAATATTGAATGGGAAAGAGTCAGCAGGCACCTTGTGATGGTGGATTTGAATGAAAAGTGCAACTATGCACACATGGTTTTTAAAAAGTCTACTCCCAAATTTAATCTACTGAAATAGTTAATGGCAATGCTTCAAAAGTAGTTATAATGTTCAGCAATTTTGGAATACAAATTTTGTTCTTTATTTAAATAAAAATTAAACTTTTCTATGAAAAACAACTTATCTCCCGGCTAAAGAGAAATAAGATTATCAAACTACATCCTCGAGTTAGAAAGATATTTCCAGAAAGTTTTGAATCTATTATGAAGGAAATATGAATTACGGAGATTCTATAGATTGCGCTTTCACCATGAGTAAAATCACTGATCATTATCACATATCAAAGCAGGAAACAGTAAATCCAAATTTCAAGTGAACTTCAAAGTGTGTCGTAAGGAAAGAAAGAGCTCTCTTCTTCGGAGTCCAGTGATGATAGTCAGAACTGCTGTTAGATGGTAAACGTTATCTTTTGGCAACTATCAATTTTATAATCAATGGGAGATATCATCTGTGAACTCCAAAATTGATGATTAACTTATGGAAAACTATTCTGTGACAACATGTTTTAAGGATTTGTATCTAATGCCTCACTGAGTACTTACTAATTACAAAAGTGAAAGAAAATAGTTTAATGGCAAAGAGATCTAGTCAACACCTAATTAAACAACAATGTCACACACAATCTAAAAGTGATAGACTTTATTCTACTGCAAATGCAGTAACAAATTATGAGCTGTGTACATTCTTGCAACAATTTTTAAGATGAGATAAATTATCAAAATCAAGCAATAAGTTCCAGATCATAGAAAATTGTATAACATAATTGCTTTAATCTTTTAAAATAAAGACTCCTTTCAACAATGTAAAGAATTTAAAGAATTTTTAAGGGGATATAATCAATTCAACTGTCATACACCTTATTGGATTTTGGATTCTTTTTAATAGGGTATTTGAATTATGGGGGAATTTGTATTATTCTTACGATGAATACATTGAGCAAGAATAGATAATAGGATGTAATAATCAGAACTGAGACAAAAAATGTCATGTCAGATGATATATTACAGGTATATTATGTAAAATATTTTAAATTGGAAATCTCATAATATTCTGTTACATTTAAATATATTTATATGCAATTTACATGGTAAAGAGAATAAAACATGGCATTATATCAATGACTAAGAAAGCTATAAAGGGAATTTGATGATAACAGAATTTTCTTGTAGAAAATTAAAGAAATTGTATATTATAAAATATCCTAGGACACAAAACTCAAAGTTGAGTGTTGTTAAACTGTAGTGTCATACTCACAGTAAAGCCAGTCTGTATTTTTTCATACCATTTACAATCCTTAACATATTTATTATTTTGCATGTATATCTATGTTCATACATACATACATACCTGTGCTTGTGAAAATAAGAGAATAAAAATATTATTATATTATAAGTTACTTCAGTATTTTTCCTCTTTTTCTTTTTATTCTTTTTGGGTATGGGTATTTTGCTTACATTATTAAAAGGATATTCTCCATATTTTGTTCCACAATTGCAAAAGTGATAACAAAATATGAGCAATGTACATTCTTACAACAATGTTTAAGATGAGCTTAGTCATAAAAATCTAGGCATAAGTACACAACCTGCATATATGTGATGTGCTTGGATCCCTTGAGTCTGGAGTTACAGATGGTCTGCACTGCCATGTGGGTACTGGGAATTGGACTTGTGTCTTTTGAAAAAATAGCCAGTGCACTTAACCTGTGTGCTGTTTGCGCCATATTGCCAGCCTCATGTCATTCAATCTTGATAAGACTCTAAATAAAACAATTAAAACTTCTTATGGATATTTTAACAAAGATTTATTTATATGCATTCTATGTAAATTCATTAGTTGAACAGAGATTAGCAGACACACACTGGAATTGTGTAATGCAAGCCACCCAAAAAGGTCAGAAAAAATTTCCCTTAATGCCTAAGATTAACATCTACACTTCAGACAGGACTTTGCTTCTGAATTTTAGCATCTTTCTTTTCTGCAGAAATTGAACAAAACATATCAGAATAAATTGTTAAGGAAATTGTTATTTTATTTTATTATTTTGAAAATAAAGATAGTAATAACCCGCAAAGGAAACTTTGATAAGGACAGCTAAAGTCTTTGAGCTTGGCTGAAATTCTCACAAAGAGGTTAGCAAATGGAAGCATGCAAAATGAGGGCAATGCTGCAGCAATTTTCTAAAAACCACTAGCGCAATCTCAGTGTTCAGTGGGAAAGAGATCACACTGAATGACGGAGTCAATGCCCCATGTGTGTGATGATGGGAGAGCATCTGGTTTAGCCACATTTATCAGATGCTACTGAAGAAGCAGAAGACTGAGAAACATCCAGAGGGTACTACTCATAAATAATATTTCCCAAAAGCAATTGTCTCCATGTCAACAAAGAGAAAAACAACTTTATGAAATGCATTCTGAGAATATCCTGGACCTCTTCAGAGAGTGGCCTGAGACAAAACTCATTCAGGAAACTAGTACTCATATAGTGCCAGCTTTCAGAAACAGTGGAGAGGTGTTCAATCTAAACATTTCAAAGTATTATGTGCAAGTACACTGACATCAATCATCAGGAAAAAATGACACCTCAGACATCAGATAATATACACCAACTATTGACACTTAATTAAAATCAATAGTAATGGAGTCATTCAAGCATTTGGTGAGAATGCAGGAGAAAGGAAGGTGGATAACAACAGTAACAGAGTAAAAATTATCCTCTCAGATATAACAAATTGCATTCACCTAATTACTTCATTAATGTGTTAGAGAGTTATTTGTCATCATTTATGTGCTTATATGTGTGCCTTCTTGAACGTATGTATACCGTGTCTGACTAGATGCCCTCACAGTGTGTCAGACCCCTTGGAAATAGAGTTGTAGATGGTTGCGAGCCACCTGATGTTGCACTGGGAACTCCACCCTGATGTTCTGTAAAAGCAGTGTGCATGCTTGGCTGCTGACTCATACTTCTTTATAATTTTTCACTTGATTTTCTGTCTTATATTTTGACATAAATGAGACTCGTCAGAGAGACATATAGTTTCTCCAAAATGTATAAATATATTCAAACATCTTGTTGCACATCATAAATATTTGCAATCTCAATTGTTCTCTTGTCTACCAGGGCTAACACTCCTGACAGAAAGGAACATATAGATGAAAACACACTATATTTCAGCAGTATGAATTTACTTGAAAATCTATTGATCACCATAGATAATATACAAGAGACTGGAGATCCCACAGAGTGGGGAGGTTTGGTCGGGTGGGGGTTGGGAGGAGTGAGAACATTCTCGTGGAGATGGGGCAGAGGTAGGAAGTATGGGATGTGGAACAGTCAGAGGGTGGACTGGAAGGGGGATTAAAAACTGGACTGTAAAATAGATTAAATAAAATTAAAAAAACATTAATACATATTTCATCTTAAAAATAATGTACAGGATTAGGAATTTAGCTAATGACTAAATTAATTAGCTTGATTTCATCATTGAGCAAGATACGTAGACAAATGATAGATACAGACAGATGGATAAATGTAGATATATAGATAGATTTCCCATATCACACTATACAAAATTAATATATTCAACAGTTACTTGTTCAACCTCAACCTGGGCCACAAGGCTCCACGAGAACAGGAAATCCCAGAAGTGCTGACACACCTTTGAGCACAGGCAAAACCACCACTTCTGGATCAAGAGAGACCTTTATAGAGCCTTCAGGGCATAGGAACCAAGGGACAGCTGGGGACAAGATCCTTCTGATTCCATTCTGCACCCCAGAGCAGACCCTGAGGGATAGCTCTCCAAACCCAAAAACTTCTCAGAGAGAGCTGGTCTTCAAGGAGTACTGACACAGAGGCCTGCAGGAGGGGCAAGCCACAACCGGACAGTGTAAGATCAGCTAACATCAGAGTCAACAAGATGGCAAAAGGCAAGGGTAAAAACATAAAGAACAGAAACCAAGAGTACTCCACACCCTCAGAACCCAGCTCTCCCACCACAGCGAACCCTGGACACCCCAACAAGCGAGAAAAGCAAGACGCAGATTTAAAATCATTTCTCATGATGATGATAGAAGACTTTAATAAAGAAATGAATAACACCTTTAATGAAATACAAGAGAACAGAGATAAACAACGAGAAGCCTTTCAAGAGGAAATTTGAAAATCCATTAAAGAATTACAGGAAACCTCAATCAAAGAGGTAGAATTTCAAGAAAACACAATCAAACAGACAAAGGAAATGCACAAAACTATCCAGGAGCTAAAAATAGAAATAGAAACAATAAAGAAATCACAAAGGGAGACAACCCTGGAGTTAGAAAACCTAGGAAAGAGATCAGGAACCATTGATGCAAGCAT
>JAPYYD010006844.1:0-10784 GCA_028551405.1 Uromys caudimaculatus
CAAGTCACATATGAAATGATCAATGACATTGGGTCCACAAAAGGGCAATTGCAAAGTGAAGGCAATTTGTATGATAGAATGCAAGAATCCTCCAGCCCAGGCTACCCCCACCAGAATGCCACAGAGCCTCCGATTCATGATGAAAGAGTAGTGCAAGGGCTTGCAAATGGCCACATAGCGGTCATAGGCCATGGCTGCCAGAACAATGACCTCCACGGCAGTAAGAAAGTGCACAGCAAAGACCTGTGTCATACAACATTCAAAAGAGATGCTCTTCCTCTCATAAACCATGTCCACGATCATCTTCGGTGTAACAACAGAGGAGTCACAAGCATCTAGGAAGGACAGGAATGCCAGGAAGAAGTACATGGGGGAGCCCAGCAGTGCAGGGCTGTACACAATGGTCACCAGAATCATCATGTTGCCCACAAGAGTTGCAAGATAGACCAATAAAAATATAACAAATGATATTTTCTCAATTTGTGGGTTTTGTGAAAGCCCCAGGAGTATGAACTCATTGACAAAGCTCTGGTTATGCATGATCCTACAGAGGACTTTGAAAGAATTTCAAAGAGTATTTATGAAACTCTGCAATTATAAGAAAAACATGTATCATACAAATCTATAATATTAGCATTAATGATATGGTGCATCTTTATGCAAAAATAATCATGATTGATTTTCTTTCTATTCAAAATGGAGTAATCATTAAAAAATGTAGTTAGATATCACAGAGTTGAGGTAGAAATTATTGAATAAAATTATTGATAAAATGGACTTTGTGAACCTTGACATTTTAAATTTTCTTTCAAAGTATAAAGTGCACTAGAATTCAAATGAAGCAATTTGTTCTTCATAACGTAGACAGCTCAGTACAACAATATCTACCATTAACATGATGCTAATGAAGAAAAATACTGAAAATTCACTTTAACTCATCAATTTATCATGTGATTGGAGCTTGGTAAAAATGATGCTGTTGTCAGGATGACTAAATGGAGTGGAAAATGCAACTATATAGGATTCAGCTTCCTCTTCAACAACATGTGACAGGGGAAAACTGTTAAAGAAAATGTTAAGTTCAAAGAAACAGGCTGGTTAAACTTGGATTTCATGACCCTCTACCTCCACCATCCATGACCTCTCCTAAGCATCAAAGGCAGAGTGAGATTTAAAAACCAGAAACAAAAAAACTGAGAATATCAGAGTAGATGTGTCCTTTGTGCAGGCTCCATCTCTCTATAAAGGAACTAGAACTTATTTCATTGTTCATGTATGAATCAGGTATTTCCATAAAAGCAGCAAGGTAAAGAAAGAATGGAAAATCAAGAGATGATGAACCAACCACCTGTATGAAAATTGGTAAAAATTATATAACTGAAGAAGAAAAACTAATCATTGAATATCATTTAGAGTTCTGAGATTTAATTATTTGCCAGATAATTGTAAAATAAGATCTTCTTTATAAAGTTATAACTTAAAAAAATCTATGGTTTTAAAATTTAATATAAAAGCATGTTCCTAAACAGATTACTTACTCATCTCCAAGACTATCAGGAGGATTAAATTTGACAATGTTAAAATATTATTTATGGTATTGCCTTTACACTCACTTGTAAACCCAATAGCTTTATGTGGATAACCTAGTTAGATATTACAGCTCTTGAACTAAATTTTCCCAGAAAATCATAGTTTAAAATGTATTTCTATCTTCTGGGTGTATCTGAAATGTTTTATTAAACATATTTTTCGTGTGAATATCTGTATTAATGCATACATATGCTTTTGTGTATATATATGTGTGTGTGTGCATGTTTTATATATATATATATATATATATATATATATATATATATATATATGCTATTACATATCTGTGAGTAAAGTAGAAATGTATTTATGTACAGAAGAAAAGGTGAATTTAACAACTGGTACTTATGAGGAACATATAGAATTCTAGTTGAGGCAGGGAGAGGAAGAGGAGAAAGAGGAAGAAAAGGAGGAAGAAGGAGGAGGAAGACATGCATACTTTGAAACAACCACTTCCATGATGTTCCTAGGGCAGTTCTTCAATAGTATCTATAATATAATCACTATTTCCAATGATAAATTACAGCAAAACATAAACAAACATACAAAGCAACAACATCCTACATGATGATCACTGGGCCACTGGAGCTGGCGGCAATCATTTAAGTTAAATTAAGTTCTCAGCACATAATTTAGCAGTTGTCATTCAGTGCCAAGTCAGGATGGACAAAAAACTGCAATGAATAAGTAGCTCATAGGGCATGTTGTTCATGCATGAAATATTTTAATGAAAATTAACATTTCTCACAATGACTAAATATGGGAATAAAAGAGAAACTGGTTCAGATTCTTGAGAATTGTTTCTCGGATCTAGACCTTTACCTTTTTCTATAGATTAGGTGTGGAACTAGATGTTCCTAAAATTTATAAAGCCTGGAGACATTCAAAGTTTGTTTCTTCAAATCTCATCAAAATAATGATGGAAGCAGAAATATTAGAGGAGATATTGAGTGTTAAGGAAAAGGGGATTTCAGACAATGATTCAAACCAGAAAAAAATATTGAACATTAAATTCTTGCCTTTCTATAGTCAAAGCTGGTAGTATTTTTCTGTATATGTTTTTCAAGGTAAAATACTTGTTTTGTGGATTGTAGTAAAATATGATAATTTCAAAGCATAGCATGGTCTAATGCTCTTAATCAATGTTGAAATGGTGAAGCTTTTGTCCTAACTCACATATACTCAGGTTTTAATAGCCATCTTCTACAACAAAACAAAACAAAAAACCAAAGCAACCAAATTGAGTGGAAGTTTCTAAGAGAAACAAAAGCCAAAGTTAAAAATTAAATGTTAGCTGAATTTTCTGTTTACTTAAGATTATCATTAGTTCTTATTAAACTGACACTGTCATTTGTCAGAAAGCAGTTTTCTAAATTATTTATGAAGTCAATAATGGACAGTAAAGCATAGTCACTATGGACTGTGATCATGAGTTATTCTTTTTTATAATTTAGGATTTGATAAGCCTAATAATAGCTATAGCCTAAATATATTTCTATAAAATAAAATGACTAATAGCTGAAAAGTAACCTTATATACAAAAAAAAAATCTCTTATTAAGTTAAAACTAATATGTCCTTGTTTATTTTACAATCTTGCCAAATTATTCTTATTAAAGCACTGTGGCAATGTTGAGTGAAACTCAGGAAGTAATAGCCCAAAACCTTCTGTTCTGCCTTATTTGTGTGTATCTAAAATGAGAGCAAATAGAATGTTAAACAGAAATTTAAACATTGTTGTTATTCAGCTATGGGAGGACTTAGGAGGAATAGGATGGAGGTGTACATGAACTCGATACATTGTATACATGAAAGTTTCAAATAATGAATAAAATATATTTATAAAACAGTGAACAAAACAGCTTTATTTGTAAATAGTCATGTGACTGAACAAACTATCAAGTCTCAGGTTTTATGGTCCAGTTGGACACCACATTACCCTAGCTAGGAATGAATTAGGTCCTGAGCCTTCAGCTTCCCGCTTGGGTCATAGGGTTACAATCTTGTGCCACCACATTCAGAAAACATTTAGAAAACATATTAGGAATTATTCTAGAATCTTATTTATACTCTTGAAATGATATTCCCATTCACTAATTACACTTTGAATACAAAATAAGATGAGAAAATGTTATGTTAAAATACTATACTGTCAAAAGTATTGAAAAGTAAGGAATATGGAAAACTTTATGTGAAAATGTGAATCTAAGAAATAGTACATGTGAAAATAATCTAACAAATTACAACCTTATGTTAGTATAAATAAAACACGATAATATGAGAGATAAAGGATTATCATAATTTGTTAAGTGATAAAAGCAGTAGAAATTAAATATCCATACTTAGGAGCTAAAAATAAATAGTTCATAAGGAAACAGTAAGTATTATATACTTCATTGATAACAAATACCTTGTTACTATCAAATTACTTAAAATCAATCATCAACTAAAGCCCCCAAAAGGTTATATTTTAATTTTAAATAATAAATCAATACCCTAACGTAGAATCATTTCTGAAAATACAAAGGTATGGCCTATGAGTCTTACCATGTATCAGTTCTATAAAAGCTCTGAAGGTAAAATCTCCTATAATACATTGACCATTAGTCTTGTTCAAGATTCTCCACTTGTTTCCAGCACTTTCTTCCACATCTAAGAGGCAGCAGGAGAGCAGCTCTGGGAGTGAGGGTGGAGGATGTTACATCTGCTTTTTAAGTGCTTTGTTTATGTGGTTATTACAGCAAAACATAAATGAAGAACCCAAATTCCTCCTTCACCCTAATCAGAAATCATCAATGTGAGAGTGATTCTTTGACCTCTTGGGTTTTTAAAAAATGTATGTCCTCATGAGATTCTAAGACAAACTTGTCTACCTGTTTATACTTATAACAGTATTCATAATGCTTTTATAGCCATCCAAATTTAGGTTGACGTTTTTTCAAAAATTACATTAAAGTTATGTTTGCTACTACTCTTATATAACATCATTTTCAGATAACAAACACAATTCTATGATAAATGTGCAGCATTTAACAATATTTCTTTCTGTCACAAGGAATTTTTTAAATCAATCTTTCAAGAAAATATTCAGCATTTTGGGAAATACTATCAAAGACTTTTCTTTAATGAAAAAATCATATATATAAAATAATACTAATAGAAATATTTTTATTTCCTGAAAGAATTGTTTGTTAACTTTGACTATTTCATATATGTTCACGATTTATTATGATCATATTGACCACATAACTGTCTCTTCTTGTTGTCCTGTAGATGTTATTTTCAGGTACCTCTTCCTATATTTATATCTTTTTATTGTCCAATGAGTTTAAATGTGTTTACTCATATGAGCATGGTTAGAAAGTTATGATTGAACCAGTGAAAAACTTAATGGTAGCTACACTCCTGTAGATATCTTTACCAACCACCATTAAATTCAAGATTGGTAGAAATTCATGAGTGCTTCTCCTATTCATAACAGAATATTGAAGAATAAACCTTGTGTCAGTGTTGTGAGGGTATCCACAACCTGATGCTGCTTGTTCATGATTAAAATGGCCATATCATATCAAGCAGACACTGTATCATAGCACATCTACCAAATTCTTAGGACTTATATTCTATATTGTTCTCTATTTTTAACTATTTCTCTGTCTATGTAATGTTGATGTAGATGTCCCATTTGGTAGGAGCAGTGAACATTTACTCATTCCCAGCACTTAATTAAAAAATCTCCGCATTAATGCCCACACACTGCAAAAAGAACCTTATCTGCCAAATCCTGAAAATAGTTGAGAAATGTAAAGATGGATATGTAAAAGGCCTTATTCATTTAGAAGAAAAATGGTAGTAGCTTCTCCATAAAGGCCTGTGATTGCACAGGCCATAGGCATTTGGCCAACTTTAGATTACCAACTTTGTATGACCTCCTGTAGCACATGATTTAAATACAATCTGACAGTGATTGATTACCCTCCAAGCAGATAAGACATTATTGTACCAATAGGCATAGTTTTCCTGAAACCTCCATGCTCTAGAACGTAAACTTCACAGCTAAGGATGATATTTGATGTCTCTTCTCCTCTAAAAGTCTACATTGCACCTTCTGCCAAGATTACTAGCCAAGACTTTTCTTATGGCCTTTCAAATGTGAGTTCCTAAGAAATAAGATGTCACACACATTACAAATACAAAGTCAGAGAAAAAGAGTAAATGGAAACAATAATTTTTTAAACAATAGCCAGAAAGGAAGAAATACTCAGGAGATCTGAGAGAGTAAAATGCAGACTGTAAGGATGAATTAAGATCTCACCCATGGCAGGGATAAGAACTGGGAGATAGAAGAATGTGGACTAGAGATGAGAGTAGCCAGTTTTCAGTATTTATGTGTGTGTGAAATTTTCAAAGTACAAATTGTATGTAGGAACAAGAAAATGACAAAATAATTTTGAGCAAATGAGTATTTTAATCTGATGTAGATGTCAATATTTTTGAATCATTCCATTCCTTTTGTTGTTGTTTTTGTTGAAATGTAAGCTTGATTTTATATTATTTGATAATTTCCTACATTCATATATGTTTGATAAAATCTGTGACCTTTAATTTCTACTTTATCCCCCACCCCTTCCATCTTTCTTCCACATTCATGTGATCTTTTTATCAACCCAGTGTGTAAATTTAATGTTGTGTTTATGTACATGTGTACGACCATCTTCTGGGGACATACTTAGACTTTGAGAGGCCACATCCCTAAAGAAAGCTGACTCCCTCACACACTATTGCATTCATTGTCAATAGCACCACAGTTAAAGATGGAAACTCATCATCATCTTCTTTAGCATGCTGAGAGACTGACTGGCTTGATCTTGAGCAGATGCATGTAATCATAGCTTTGACTTTGTATGTAAAACATTTGTTATATGTTATACATAATCTCACCATAAATATTCAGTATAGGGTGACTCAACCTAGATCCTTTTATATATATGTTTTAAAAATCTTCTGCAGAGTTAGGTTTCTCTATTTTCTTCAAAAGTTTGAAGTGTTAGTTATCTCTTCTAATATACCTTCCAGTTTTCATTTAGTTGTTCTTATTTGTTTGTTTGTTTTTGATAGTATGTATCTTGATAGTATTTCTTGTGGCATATTTGATGTGGTTATTCTGCTCTTCTGATTAAATAATTCCTTTCAACATTCTGTACTTAAAGATCATAACTTTTATTTGCTTTATCATGAAAAGTCTCGATTCCCACTTCAGTTTAGTGGGTAGGTTTTCTAAATAGGGTGCTCCAAATGGACAGCTGTGATCTTTTAGAACTTCACATGAATCCTTCACACCCTGCTAATTTTGAAGGTTTCTGTTGAATTGTCAAAGTGTTATCATCAAAAGTTTTTAACAATATGAGTTTTATCTCTTGCAACTTTTAATCCTTTTGCATAAGAGAGTGTCTTTAAATTTTGGCTATAATGTGTTGTACCAGTTTCAAAACTGGTCCTATTTGGTGTTCTGTAGGCCATTTATACGTGAATGGGCATCTCTTTATGTCTGAGAAATTTTCTTCTATAAATTCATTTAAAATAATCTTTATGCCTCCATGATGGTATTCTTTTTCTGTCATAAATTAAAGTTTAGAACTTTTCAACATTTCTAGAAACTCTTCTACTGTCTGCTAATAATATATGCTTGCTTCATTTATATATATTATTGACATTTACTGAGTGATTCAAATCTTTTTTCTGTCTTCAAGCTCTGCACCCAGTTTTCACCTGATCTTAAGATTCTTGACACAGACATATAAAAGGATATAAATGGAGTTACCTTATATTGAATAACTGTGGTGAGAGTATGTATAAGTAGAGTATGTGTTAATGAAGTTTTTATACTAAAGCAGAGATGCGCTGTCTTGCAATTTTGTGCTACTATTCTTTCTCTCCTGGTAGTTGCACTTCTGAAGGCATTATTGCTAGCAACTGACATTGAGGCCTTCAAGATATTTCACTAGTCTTTTTGGGGGAGGTGAGGAAGCTTTATTTTTGGCTTACAATTCTAGATTATAGTTCATCACTGCAGGTAAGTCACAGTGGTGGAAGCTTGAGACAGTTGGTCACATGACACTCACTGTCAGAGAGAGGATAAATGCATGCATGCTCACTGCTTGTTTGCTTGTGTCCAGCTCAATTTCTCTACATTTAGAAAGTTCTGGATCCTCTGCCTAAAGAATGGTGCCACTCACAGTGGTCTGGGTCTTCCTACCTCAAGTAACTTGACAAGCCCAGAAGGGAACACAAAATAGGTAATACCTCTTTAAGAGTCTCTTCCAGATGAGTCTAGAATATGTCAAGATAACAAAACTAGTCTTCTTTAAAAAATTTCCTTCTGTCAGTGTGAACAGACACTATCCAAGTGAGAACATATGTCTTGTAGGAATTCTGTACTGCTGGTATGGCTCCCCAAATCTGGTTTCTCTATCTTGAGTAAAGTGTATTTGATAGGTCATTGGGTACCAGAGTTCTTGAGTAACAGAGTATACTGAGGGGATTTTTGTTTGTTTTTGTTTTTGTTTGGTTTGGTTTATTAGTAGTCTTTTTTTTTATTTGCTTGTTTGTTTGTTTGTTTGATTACACTTCAGATCTTCTTCCCCTCCTTGTCTACCCTCTGCCTCTTCTACATCCCATACTATCTCCCCACTCCTTATCTTGACGAGGATGTCCCCACCACCCACCACCTACCCCACAAGACCTCTAAACTCCCTGGGGCCTACAGTCTCTTGAGGGTTAGGTGCATCTTCCCTGGTTGATCCCAGACCTGGCAGTCCTCTGTTGTATATGTATCGAGTGTCTCATATCAGCTAGTGGATGCTGCCTGGTTGGTTGTCCAGTGTCTGAGATATCTCGGTGGTCCAGGTTAATTGAGACTGCTGCTCGTCCTATAGGATGCCTCCTCTTCAGCTTCTTCCAACTTTTCCCTAATTCAGCCACAGGATTCAGAGGCTTCTGTCCATTGGTTGGGTACAAATATCTGCATCTGACTCTTTGAGCTAACTCCGACCCAAAAGAACATGCATGATATGTACTCACCAATCAGTGGATATTAACAAAAAAAAGGACAGAATACCCAAGATACAGTTTACAGAACTCAACAAGCTCAATAAGCTGAAGGGTCCAAGTAAGAACACCTCAGTCCCACTTGGGAGGGAGAACAAAGCAAACACAAGTGGAGAGGGAGGGAGGGACCTGGGAGGAAAAGTAGATGAGAGCAGGAAGAGGAGAATATGATCTTGTATTAGGTGGGAGGAAAGGATTGAAGCCCAGAGGGCCAACAGAAAGAATGGAAATAGACAACCTTGGGAGGTAGGAGGTTGGGGGGACCCTCCAGAATGTACCAGAGAACTGGGAGGTGAGAAACTCTAAGAATTCCAAGGGAGGGACATTAGATGAAATTCCCTACAGAGTATAGGTTTTGAATGCTTATGGATTCTGAGATCAGGTTTCAATTCTGGACAGTAGTTAGTGTGTTCCTAGAGAAAAGGGCGGCACATGCATTTAGAAAGCATACACCTAGTTTGAGTCCTGGTGATAGGGAATTCGAGGAGCACTAGGATGTACCATAATTGAGGAGGCCTATGAGTTAAGCTTGTGTTATGTTTGCACAGCTGATTAAAGAGGGGAAACTTCAAGGGAAATGTATTACATATGGGGAAATAAGAACAGAGCCTTCTGATATTCAGAAAATGGAGATCTTAGAAAACAGGGCCAATGGGATAAGAACATACTGAGCTTGTAGAAAGTACAATGAAAGTCTTGAAAGAACAGAGTGAACCTTTTCATTCTTTAAAGTAAAGGTCAATAATGCCTCCCATAAGATACCTATAGAAAGAGCAGTTCCCATCTTTACATGAATGATGTTTCTAAAAGATCATTTTTCTTTTTTATTTATTAATTAATTAATTTATTTATTTTAACTTTATTTACATTTCAAGTGTTTCCCCTTTTCTAGGTCTCCTCTTTGGAAACCGCCTATCCTCTCCCTCTCCCCGCCTCTATGAGGGAATTCCACCAACCACCCACCCACCCACCCATTCCCATATTACCTTGACATTCCACTTTACTGAGGCCTCTAACACCAAAAGGCCCAAGGGCCTCTCCTCTCCCTGATGGCCAACGAGGCCATCCTCTGCCACATATGTGTTCCGAACCATGGGTCCACAGATGTGTATTCTTTGGTTGGTGGTCTAAACTCCAGGACAACCGGGGGGATGGTCATGCCCGTTGACACTGTTGCTCCCTCCATGGGGCTACAAACTCCCTCAGCTCCTTCACACCTTTCTGCAACTCCTCCATCTGTGACCTCACTCTCAGTCCAGCGGTTACTGTAAAGTGAAACTTGGGCATTCTGACCTTTTGGGCTAATATCCGCTTATCAGTGAACACATACCATGTTCGTTCTTTTGTGACTGAGTTAACTCATTCAGGATGATATTTTCAAGTTCCATCCATTTGCCTGCAAATTTCATGAAGTCATTGTTTTTAATACCTGAGTAGTACTCCATTGTGTAGATGTATCACATTTTCTGTATCCATTCCTCTGATGAGGGACATCTGGGTTGTTTCCAGCTTCTGGCTATTATAAATATGCTTCTATGAACATAGTGGAGCATGTGTCTTTCTTATATTTTGGAGCATCTTCTGGGTATATGCCCAGGAGAGGTATAGCTGGGGCCTCTGGTAGTATTATGTCCATTTTTCTGAGGGTCCGCCACACTGATTTCCAGAGTGCTTGTACCATCATGCAATCCCACCAACAGTGAAGGAGTGTTCCTCTTTCTCCACATCCTCGCCAGCATCTGCTGTCACCTGAGTTTTTGATCTTAGCCATTCTGATTGATGTGAGGTGGAATCTCAGACTTGTTTTGATTTGCATTTCCCTGATGACTAAGGATGTTGAGCATTTCTTTAGGTGCTTCTCAGCCCTGCGAATTTCCTCAGTTGAGAATTCTCTGTTTAGCTCTGTTCCCCATTTTTTGATGGGGTTATTTGGTTTTTTGGAGTCTATCTTCTTGAGTTCTTTGTATATGTTGGATATTAGCCCTCTATCAGACATAGGATTGGCTAAGATCTTTTCCCAATCTGTTGGTTGCCGTTTTGTCCTATTGACAGTGTCCTTTGCCTTACAGAAGCTTTGCAATTTTATGAGGT
>JAPYYD010006845.1:0-10781 GCA_028551405.1 Uromys caudimaculatus
TGCAAATCAAAACAAGTCTGAGATTCCACCTCACACCAGTCAGAATGGCTAAGATCAAAAACTCAGGTGACAGCAGATGCTGGCGAGGATGTGGAGAAAGAGGATCACTCCTTCATTGATGGTGGGATTGCAAGCTGGTACAACCACTCTGGAAATCAGTTTGGTAGACCCTCAGAAAATTGGGCATAATACTACCTGAGGACCCAGCTATACCACTCCTGGGCATATACCCAGAAGATGTTCAAACATGTAATAAAGACACATGCTCCACTATGTTCATAGCAGCCATATTTATAATAGCCAGAAGCTGGAAACAACCCAGATGTCCTTCATCAGAGGAATGGATACAGAAAATGTGGTACATTTACACAATGGAATACTACTCGGCTATTACAAACAATGACTTCATGAAATTCGCAGGCAAATGGATGGAACTTGAAAATATCATCCTGAGTGAGGTAACTCAGTCACAAAAGAACAAACATGGTATGTACTCACTGATAAGTGGATATTAGCCCAAAAGTGTGGAATACCCAAGATTCAATTCACAGCAACTGTTGAACTGAGCGTGAGATCCCAGATGGAGGAATGGAGAAGGGACTGAAGGAGCTGAGGGAGTTTGCAGCCCCATGGAGGGAGCAACAGTGTCAACTGGCCTGACCCCCCCCTCCTCCTGGAAGCTGGACCACCTACCAAAGAATACACATGGAGGGACCCATGGTTCGGACCACATATGTGGCAGAGGAGGGCCTTGTTGGCCATCAAGGGGAGGAGAGGCCCTTAGGCCTGAGGGTGTTAGATACCCCAGTAGAGGGGAATGCCAAGGGGGAAAGACAGGAGTGGGTGGGTGAGTGGGTGGGAGAATTTCCTCATAGAGGCAGGGGGAGGGGGAGGGGATGGGGGTTTCCAAAGGGGAGACCTTTGAAATGTAAATAAAGTATCAAACAAATTTTGAAAAAGAGAATACAGTATAAAATACACAAGCTCAAAACAAATATAATTAAAAGTAGGATCGTCTGTAGACCTGGCTGAAGGATTTCGCATTGACCAGTGGTGGGGGCTGGAGTGGTGTGGGGTGGGGGTGGAGGCAGTGGCTGCTGCTGCTCCTTCCTCCTCCTCCTCTGTCTCCTCCTCCTCCTTCTCCTCCTCCTCTTCTTCCTCCTCCTCTGCCTCCTCCTCTGGATCCTCATCCTTCTCCTCTTTTTAAAGTTGCTGTTTTTCAAGCTGTTGCAGCAACAACAAAATAACCCAAAGCCTTAGTCTGGAACAACTACAAATCTGTCTAAATGTGAAGGAGTCACTGCTCTTCAAAGTAATTCAAGTTTCTTCCTACGTAGTATTCCAGAAAGACGATCTGTTGCCAAGATCTCAAACTCTTCCTAACTTTCTTAGAAGTTCACAATGCAGATCAACAAACATAGATTTAAAATGAAACATACTGTATCTCTTAAGCCTGTGAGTCAAACCACAACTTCTCTAAAGAGAATATTGTAACACAGCCATGTTTTCTGTCTTAGCAAAAGAGTTGGGTCTCTTTTTATTTTAGTTTGTTTTTAAAACGAAAATCTATCAGAGAAAGCACAGCCTGCTGAGGGAAATAACTTTCACAAAGGACAGAGGATTGGACTGAAGGATTGGAAAGGTCCTGGGGCTCCAGCATTGACTTCCTCAAGTTGCAAGGGATGGATCTTTACTAGATGGTCATCTTTGATATTAATGTGCTCACATTGGGGGCTGAACAGATAGCTCAACATTTAATAGCACTGACTGCTCTTGCAGAGCTCTAGGGTTTGACTCCCAGCACCCACATGAAGGCATATAATCATCTGTAACTCCAGTTTTAAGGGAGTGCAACACTTTATTCTGGCAGCTGCTGGCACCAGACACCTATGTGGTACATAAACATATGTGCAGGTAAACAGCTATACACATGAAATAAATCTTGTTTGAAAAGATGCTAACATTTGGAGTTTCTTGGTATTTAATTTAGTATTCATTCGAGTACCTCATTCCATACTGCTTTTCCTTTTGTGGCTAATAAAGTCCTTGAGATTAAAATCTTTGTAATTGCAACTATTTTCACACCAAGCAGCCATATTTAGTGAGTAACTGAAATGAGATCCTGGGAGGATCTGAACATGTTAAGCTCCAAGGGGGCTTAGTATTTTCCTCATCAAGGAAACACTTCCCAAAGTGCTATTTTATCTGAACTCTTTCTCCAAAGATTACTAAAATGTATGAAAAGACCATTCTTAAATAGCTCATACATCAATTAATTGTCAAGACAAGAGCTTTAAAAATAGGTGGAGACAGAGAACAAGAGGCTTACTATCCTCTTAATGAATTGTATTCTATTACAAAGTTCCCCGAAGAAGAGATGGGATGGGATTAACAATTCCTAAGATCATTAGTCATTAGGAAAACACTTTTAAGCCACAAGATACTATTATAGAGTCACTGGAATGTATAACAATAAAATACTGATAATATTAGGTGTTTTCAAGAATGTGGGGAAACTTGATTCATTGCATGTTGCCAGTACAAATGTAAAACACACAGTCACTTTGAAACAATTCAGTATTCTTGTAATAAAGGGCACACTACCAAAGGCCCCATGGTGGTTCCACTTCTACATATCTAGCTGGAGCAAATGAAGACAGACATTCACACAAATGTCCAGAAAAGCACCTTGCATAACCTCCCTAAACAAATGTGGATCAATCACAATGCGTGCGAACTGGTGAGGAAAGTATATTAAAATGTTACGCAGTGGTCCAATGAACTGTGCTTGTATCCAACAGCATGAATTAGCCTCCAAAATAGTTTAAGTGATTTAATACTTTAAGTAGTTAGATATAAATACTTATGTGTTGGTTATATTATTCTACTTACTTAATTGAAAGAGCATCTTACTATGTTATCCTATGACCTGGGATTTCCTATGTAGACTGGATTGATTTTGAGCTCACAAAGATCTTCCTGATGCTGCCTCCTGAGTACTGAGATTAAAGCATGTGCCACCCAGGGAAAAGAGAATTTCTGGTAGCTCATAGAGAAGCTGGCCTGGGACACACAGTGTTGATGAACAAAGAGATCCTGTCTGGAACAAGAAGGAAGGCAAGTATCAATGTCCATGGTTGTCCTCTGTAGTGGTTGGTTTTGTGTGTCAACTTGACTCAACTTGGAGTTATCACAGAGAAAGGAGCCTCAGTTGAAGAAATACCTCCATGAGATCCGGCTGTAAGACATTTTCTCAGTAAGTGATCAAGTTGGGGAGGGCCCAGCCCATTGGGGGTGGTGCCATCCCTGGGCTGGTGGTCCTGGATTCTAAAAGAAAGCAAGCTGAGCAAGCCAGGGGAAGCAAGCCAGTAAGAAGCACCCCTCCATGGCCTCTGCGTTGGTGCCTATCTCCAAGTTCCTGCCCTGTGTGAGTTCCTGTCCTACTTCCTTTGGTGACAAACAGCAATGTGGAAGTGTAAGCTGAATAAACCCTTTCATTTCCAAAAAAAAAAAAATAAAGCATGTGCCACCATCCTCTGTGTGAATTGGTCTGGTGTTGCAATGTATTCACATGTTAAATACTGGCCAAGATCTGGTTGTACATGCCACACATCCAAGGACAAGGAGATCCTCACATACTTCAGCTTTTGTTGTGTAAACCTAGTCCCTCAAGTTATCTCTGATTGATTAATAAAGGTGCCTACAGCCTGTAGCTGAGTAGAAGAGAAATAGGCCTGGGCTTGGGGTTCTCAGGTAGGGACCACAAGGGAAATCCAGCAAAAAGGAAGGAGGTCACCATGGGGCAGGTGGATCTTGAGCATGGGGTAGGTGGTCATGAGGGCTGGCCTGATGGAGTAGGAGCAGCCAAAGAGGAACATGGCAAGTGACATCTCAGAGATAACTATTGGGAAGTAGACAAAATAGCATAGAGCGATGGTATCCACCCAGCTGTAGTGCTTTAAAGCTTATTATAAATCTAAAGGTCTCTGTGTCTTTTATTTGTGAATCAAATGATCTGAAGTGGGGTATTTAAAGGCAACAAATGGGCTGTGGCTAACCCCCAGAATAATATTAACCACAACAGTGCCAACTGTATTAGTGTTTTTAAGGAAAGATTTTAGTAAATATAAATTCAAAGAAACAGAAAGCAAATCAATAATATCTCAGGGTGTGGATGTGTAAACTGACTACAGATTGATGTGAAAACCCATTTTGTATTAACTGAAATGTTCTAAAACAGAATCTTGATGGTTGTATATGATATACATTCACTGAAAAGAATGGAATTCTCTGATCATAGTGAAACAACTTACATTATTTAAAAGTCACTTCTTGAGGAGCATTTGTTAAAAGGTAATAAAGACTTTGCAATATAAGTATCTCTAGTAGATCTGTGCACCTGGCTTTGATGCTGCAAACTCATTTGTCAATGAGCTGTCAATCACTGTCAGCTCTAAGGGAGGTGGATTCCTGCAGTCATCTTCTTCATGAAGAAATGAGAGGGGGAACTCTTTGGTGGGGCTTATTGCCTTGAGAGTTGTTTTGTTTCGTTTGTTGTTGTTTTGTTTATTTGTTTGTTTTTTTCAGTGCTGCGAGAAGATACATACCTGTGTAATTAGGTTTTGGCCATCACCTTCAGGCAGGCAGGGACAGAAAGAAACGAACATGAACAGGCTTATCCATGAGTCTGTGCACTGACCTGCACAGGCCCATCACTACCTACAGTAGACATCATCATCTCAATGGTTTTTAAGTCATTGCTCAGAGCTGTGTACAAGTAAGAAGGGACATAGGGCAGGCTGGCCACTCTTGGCATAATTAGACCATGGAATCCCACTTTCAAAATAATCATAATGAATCCACTGAAGGCATTTTTGATGACATTTATTAGACCCCTTATGGTTTTAGCTATTGAGCATTGGGTGCTAACATTTACAATGTAAGAAATACATGAGTCATTTTATGGCTGAAAAAAATCATCTTCCTAAAATAAAAGTCCACTCGTCCATTTTTTTTCACATGAAAGAAGCCAGTGAAAGGATGGAAATACTACTATTAAATGTGAACCATAAGAGCATTCTGAAAGGGCTCCCACTGAGCTGGAGGCTGTAGCATCGCAGTCAGGCTATTGCTTCATAACTGACTACTGGTATGCTCTGCTAAGACAGGTGGGCAAGACCATAGCTGTGGGGTGTACACATTATCCATGAGCTGAAAATGCAGGACACTTTGACTCTGCTGTGCTATTGTTCCACCTGCTGATGCTTAGTACTATTTCTAGAAACTCTCTCAGGGTCTGTCTTCAGAGTAAGATAGCCTCTGACTCTATCAGGGGCAAACCACTCACCATGCCACAGCCACAGCCTGTGTCTTTGGAAAAGAGAAAGTAGCCTATATGTGATTTAAATTAAAGTTCTCAATGTCAGCCATTTGGAAACACAGGGCTAAATATTCACTGGGGTTAAGGCTGCCCTACATACTGCAGAATATTCAGTAGCTCCTAGAAGATGCTAGTAGCACTCCTGTCCCCACTGTAAATAAATAAAAAGAACGCTTTAAGAAAATGCCAAATATCTCCTAGGAACAAAAACCAAAACAAAACTATGAACACACATGACAAAGTTAAACTCTTTGAAGTAGCCGAAGGAAAGTACAGCATTTGAAGAAATACAATGTTCTTCACTGTGGGTGGTTCGAAGAACTATATCCCTGTTGAATGACACAAGACATTCAAGGTGAGAACCTTTGTTTTTCTTATTGGATATTTTATTTATTTACATTTCAAATGTTATCCCCTTTCCCCGTTTCACCTCCAGAAACCCCCCATCCCATCCCCTTCCCCCTGCTTCTATGAGGGTGTTCCCCCACTCACCCACCCACCCTTGCCTTCCCACCCTGGCATTCCCCTACACTGGGGCATCAAGCTTTCACAGGACAGAGGGCCTTTCCTCCCACTGATGCCTGACAAGGCCATCTTCTGCTACATATGCGGCTGGAGCCATGAGTCCCTCCATGTGCACTCCTTGGTGATGGTTTAGTCCCTGGGAACTTTGGGAGGTCTAGTCAGTTGATATTGTTGTTCTTCCTATGAGGTTGCAAACCCCTTCAGCTCCTTCAGTCCTTTCTCTAACTCTTCCATTGGGGACCCTGTCCTCAGTCCAATGGTTGGCTGCAAGCATCTGCCTCTAGAAAACATTTGCAAGGAATAGGTCACATTATGCCATCAACAAACTTCAGTGTGAAGTATAGTGAATGGTGGAAATCTTGAACTGGATAAGACTCTAAGTTTTACTAATGCCTGATACTCCCCTGAGCTGATCAAACCTCCTTTGTTAAGAAATTAAAACAAAATATCAAAAACCAGAATCTAAAATGTATACCCAATATTTATTACTTTACTTAATGTCAGATCTTAATGTGTATGTATGTATACTTTTATTTATATGTATACATGTACATATGTCTGTATGTACATTGCACGTGTATGTATATGCATAGCATGTGCATATATGTGTGTATATATGCATAGTATGTACATATATATGTGTGTATGTGTTATGTGTGTGTATATATATATGTATGTATATATATTAAAGTCATTGTGCAGTCCATAAAAGTGAAAAGGCATGTATTCAGTAAGTTTGATGACCATAATTAGCTTATATACATCACAATCCTTGAGCAAAGGGAATTAACATTGTGTTCTAATGGCCTGCTAGTCATGCCATAGATGAGGTTTTGACAAAATGGCCAAACCTCAAATATAATGCTGGACAGATGAAGTCAACAGTGGTCTCTTGGTCATGTATTCTCACAGCCTGGAGAATGGATGACCTCACAGAGCAGAGAGGCCTACAGCAGGGTTGCACTGAGAAAGAGAGCAAGGCATTTGGGAGGTAAGGAGGAGGGCGTTTCAAGAAAGGATGCAATTGACTTGACTAAGCCTGAGTCAGCAAAGGTGTAGAGGTTCATTGAGCTGAGGCCTGCTGCAATGCTGCCGGCCCAACTGGTAAGAAAATTGCCAGATAGAAAGCCCTTTCCTCTGAGGAGTAGAGCAGATAAACACATCTGGTAGGAACAACAGAGCCTAGACTTACTTCGGAGTTCCTGTGCAATACACAGTTATCAAGGCAGAACATAGAATGAGAGGCATTGTGATGCATATTCTCAACAGTTGTGATTTATGAGACCTTACTCATCTTGAATACAGGAGAAGATGGAGCAATCTGCTCCTTCCTCAGGGACTTAGCTGTGGTAATGCTTTGCAAATTAAAGTCTTCCTTTAAAACTTTTAATTCCAGAAACTGGAATTAAACTTCTAAAGACTGCAGGGTACTGTGAAAGAGGAAAACACAATCCCTTCTTTTAAGCTCAGAACTACATCAGCTGAAAGGCTGGCTCTGAACTCAGTGCTTCTGGGAGGTTTGTCCACACAGACATTGTGAAGAAGAAAACTGGAAACTGAAATCTTTAAAAAGGCAGGCCACACACTAGGGTCCACCTTAGCAATTTTTTCTGCTTCAGTAACTCTGGCAGAAAGTTGCAAAACCCTGAAATTCTATAATTACATGGTTTTCTGGAGATGCCCTTAATTACCTCCAAATAATTTTAACACTCATTTTATTTCTATGACCACTGATACAATAGGTATGTTTTGTCTAGATCTGAGAATCATTTGGAGTATTAAAATAGCAAATATATAAAAAGCAAAAGCTTGATCCAGAGTCAGAGATCTTATTTTGAAAACTTTCTGACAGTTTCAATCTAGGTAAGAATGAGGAAAGGATATTTATCACTCAAAGCCTAAAGCTTTGTTTCTCCAATGGGGTTGATGGGAGAATTATGTGCAAAAGTAAAGAGAACTTATCTGACTGCTCTACTTTTCACTCCACTCATCCACTTGCCCACACATTCATCCATTTATCCATCCATTCATCTATCCAGGCTGCCAGCCTGCCACTCACCCATCTGTCCATCCATCCATCCACCCATCCACCCAACCATCCATCCATCTATCCATCCATCCATGCATCCATCCATCCATACATACATAGCATACAAAATAGTGAGAATCTCAGTTCTATACAACATTGTTTCAAAAGAACAACAACAACAAAAACAATGAAAGCACAAAAGACAGAATCCTGTAGACATCTGCCGGACATGGAAGAGAGGTAGGTAGTTCCAATGAAGATGGAATGTCAAACTTAGTCTCAGCTTTATATTCTAGAGCATGCTTATATAACTTGATTAAATCTCCCACTTCTCCTTCTCCCTCCCTCCCTCCCTCTCTCATACACACACATTCTTCAGCTTGAGCTTTGGGGCTTTATTTTATAACATGAATGTTAAGTCAGGATGTACTGTAAGCACCCAAATCCTAGTCTATGTGTCAGGAATCTCAAAATATTGCAACTCTGGGAGTGAAAATGTCAAATAGTACCACTCTCTGGACAACTTCAATTTCATTTTTAGATTAACAAAATCTGGGCTATTTTTTAAGTAGCTGATATATTAATACATTTTAATGCATATACTGAAATATAAGAAGCAGAGGTGTGTGTGTGTGTGTGTGTGTGTGTGTGTGTGTGTGTGTGTGGTGTTGATTGCGTCTAAGCAAACTTTGAACTTGTTCAGTTTTCTCTATGCATACGGGAAGAGAACTTGGAGCTTTATTCAGGGCTGGATGTCAGTGCAGGTTATTAATATTTATGGCTCCTCCTCACTAAGCCTGAAATCTACTCTTGCCTGCTAGGAAAATCAGTGGAAGCTCCATATAGCCCACTCTATCCTTTCAAGCACCTTTACTCTATTATCTTATTTGATCTGTCCCCAGCCTGCTTTAGACTACTTCAAGAAGTAAAACACACTCCAGCAAGCAAAAGAAAGAGACCACTGCTCCCCAACCCCTACCTCCCATGCCTCCTCTTTGTTGGGGATTTCCTGGTGATTGTAATTGTTGGTCACTTTCCCTTACTCTGTCTTTTTTTTTTCTTCAGCCAGGCAGGGGACCCAAAAGCTACCTGAAACTAGAGGGTTACCTGCAGAGTGCCTCTTCTTCTTGGCCAGCTGGTAGCACAACGGGAAACTACAGGGAAGAGGAGGGCACAAGCATATGAAATCAGCAGGAAGAGAACACCTACTCAGAGTCACTCCCTTCCTTCCTTTGTTCAGTTAGAAAATGTGGGGCAGGAGTTTAAAGATGGAGAATGTGGAAACCTGAAGAGGGCTGGGCTGGCTCTCCTCTCCCAGCTGCAGTCACATGCCAATAATTCCTCAGCTATGGGGCTCCTATCTGCTGGGATATTGTTAGGATTGAGTTTGTACAAATCATACTATCACAATTGCTGTAAGTGCATATGTGTATCTGCCCTGTTGGGTCTAGAAAAGACTATATTCCTGAAGTCTTCTGCCACCTTTTATCTCTTCCAACCTGTCTTCCACCTCTTCCACTTAGATCTCCTTAAACCTTGAGGGTAGGGATGTACTGTAAGCATCCCTCTTAGAGCTAATCACTCCATAGTCTCTTTCTGAACACTGACCAGTGGTGGGTCTCTGCATCAATGTCCATCTACTGTAAAATACCAGCTTCTCTAGACAGGGTTGAGCACTTTACTGATCTGCGTGGGCATTGTTGTAAGCCATTCGGGTTGTTCTAATGCTATCCTTGGGGGATGTTGTAAGGAAATGGGAAGAAACGTAGAGAGAGCTTTGTCTGCTCATTTGTATAGTGTGCCACATCCTCTTTTCAGGGTGTGGTAGGTGTGGTCATCAGAGCCTTGACTCCTTGATTACTGGGATGTAATGTGGAGCATACCACGTATACCCTAATGCTTCTATAGCAGAGGCAGCTCTCCTTTCAGCTCCTCTTAGCAACTACATAGCTAATTCCAAAAGCATTGTATCAGAAGTTCTGCTGTCCTAAATTAGGAAATAGAACAAAGCTCTCAGGTAACGCTCAATGTATTATTGAGTTTTTATAGAATAATCTTCATCTGTCATTTTGCTCATGTTTTTAGTAGGGATTAGAATCAAAAATCTTTGTTTATACAAAAAAATAAAACATCATTTTGTTCGATGTATGTTTTGAAATAATTTTCCAGTCTCATATTATTAGAAGAATTTCTAACATCTGATAATACTAAGAAATATTAAAATAAAGTAAGCTTTATTTTAAAATTTAAAAATATCAAATTCCAGGAGAGAGCTGGTATCCCAGGAGTGCTGACACACCTTTGAGCACAGGCAAAACCTCCACTTCTGTTCAAACTCACTGGATCAAGAGGGACCCTTGCAGAGCCTCAGGACATGGGAACCAAGGGACAGTTGGGGACAAGATCCTTCTGGTTTCTGTCTGCACCCCAGAGCTGACCCTGTGCCACAGCTCTCTAAACCCAAATACCTCTTAGAGCTGGTCTTCAAGGAGTACTGACACAGAGGCCTGCAGGAGGGGCAAGCCACATCCAGACAGAGTAAGACCAGCTAACATCAGAGTTAACAAGATGGCAAAAGGCAAGGGTAAGAACCTAAGGAACAGAAACCAAGGCTACTTGGCATCATCAGAACCCAGCTCTCCCACCACAGCAAGCCCTGGATACCCCAACACACAGAAAAGCAAGACTCAGATTTAAAGTAATTTCTCATGTTGATGATAGAAGACTTTAAGAAAGAAAGAAATAACACCCTTAAAGAAATACAAGAGAACAGAGATAAACAACTAGAAGCCTTTAAAGAGGAAACACAAAAATCCATTAAAGAATTACAGGAAAACACAATCAAAC
>JAPYYD010006846.1:0-10781 GCA_028551405.1 Uromys caudimaculatus
TCTTCTTCAATTTCTGTCTTCAAGGTGTGGAAATTCTTGTCATACAGGTCTTTCACTTGCTTGCTTAGAGTTACACCAAGATATTGGATATTATTTGAGGCTATTGTGAAGGGTGTTGTTTCCCTAATTTTTTTCTCAGCCCATATTCTGTTTGGATAAAGGAGGACTACTGATTTCTTTGAGTTAATTATGTACCCCAGTCACTTTGCTCAGTGTGGTTTAGGTATTAGGGTGACTGGGCCTCATAAAATTAACTTGGCAGTGATCTTTCTGTTTCTATTTTGTGGAATATTTTGAGAAGCACTGGTTTTAGCTCTTCTTTGAAAGACTGTTATAATTCTGCGCTAAAACCATGTGACACTGATTTTTTTCCTTGGGAGACATTTAATGACTGATTCTATTTTATTTTCATGAGTGTTAAAGGTCTATTTATTTTTAATTGGATTGCTTATCTCATCTTAATTTAACTTTAATAAGTGGTATCTCTCAATAAAATTGTTGTTTTCATGTATAATTTCAAGTTTGTGGAGTATAGATTTTTTTGATCTACTTATTTTTATGCTCATTTGCTTAAGCACTGAGGATGGAAGCAGCCTCCTGCACAGCTGGACTCATGGGCTCCTTCCCCTACTCAGGTTCCTGGGAGCTTTCCCCCCACACTGCTCACCAACCCAGCCCTGAAAAACGATTTTTCACCATCTTGACTCAAGACAATTTGGTGAAAGTGTTCCCCTTCAGTGCAGCAGTGTGCATGGTGGTTTTTCTCAGCATCTTGTTGGCTTTCTGAGTGATGGATGAGGAAGCCAGCATGCTGCTTTATGAGTTCTTCTGTGGCACTTTGACAGTGACTGTCTTCACTTCTGTGTAGGCCTGCAGGCCACACTCAACCATTCCCTGCTGCTCCCCTACATCTTATAGCCTCCCAATGGTGACTGGGCCCCAAACACATCTTAGTAGTTGATACACACAGTGCCAGCCTGGAGAACTTTGGACAGGTAATTGGCCTTATCCCGGTCCTTTGTGAAAACAGCTGGTGACTGCCTGTACTGAGAATCATTGGCTGGCCCCACAACTTCCTTTATTGTCTTGAATTTGAGGATTTGCATCACAGGTCAGAAGATCTCCCCCTTGGCAATGATCATGCCATCCTTTTTCTCTCCAAACATAGTGGGCTGGAAGAAGTAGCCACGTTCAGCCCCGGCCCCCACCACACAGCAGCTTCACACTTTCTTGTTATCCTGATGTGATATAGCCAAGGATCTTATTAAACTGAGTCTCATTCACCTGCAGTCCCTGCTCAGTCCCGCTGTCAAAGGGGTTCCAACCTGCCTGAGATTTGGTCCAGGCTACACTGCGTTGCATGAATTTGTCATGCATAAATTTGTCATGCATGAAGGTCCATGTCAACGTCTGACATGATGATGTTTCTTGCTGGTTTGCTTCCCCTGCCTTGTTCAGCTGGCTTTCTTATAGAACTCAAGACTGCCAGCCCAGGGATGGCACCACCTACAATGGGCGCTCCCCCCTTGATCACTAATTGAGAAAATGCCTTACAGCTAGATTCCATGGAGACATTTCCTCACCTGAGCACCTTGCTCTGTAATAACTCCAGCTTGTGTCAAGTTGACACACAAAACCAGCCAGTACAGTATGGTATCTCAATTGTGTACTTTCTTCTTCGCCTAACAGATATCCCTAGTACTTCATGACCCCCGACTCTTGTTGAAGCTGATCCCAAGCAATAAAAAAGATAATTTCAGGCATAGAAAATACCATAGATGATATTGACAAATCAGTCAAAGAAAATATAAAGTGTAAAAAACTCTTAACCCAAAACATTGAGCAAATTCAGGACATAATAAAAAGATCCAACCTAAGAATAATAGAAATAGAAGAGTGTGAAGATTACCAGTTCAAAGGACCAAAAAAACTTCATCAAAATCATAGAAGAAAATTTCCTTAACCTAAAGAAATGGCTTAAAAGTCCAAGAAGCCTAAAACACACCAAATCTACTGGACAAGTACAGAAAATTGTCCTATCACATAATGATCAAAACAGTAAACGTACAAAAAAAAAAAAAAAAAGAAAGAAAGAAAATGTTACAACTTGTAAGGGGAAAAGGTCAAGTAACATACAAAGGCAGACAGACCTATGAGAATTACACCAGACTTGTCAACAGAGATGATAAAATCTAGACAATCCTGGAGAGATGTCATGCAGACCCTAGGAGAACACAAATGCCAGCCCTGGCAACTACACCCAGCAAAACTTTCAATCACCATCGATAGATAAACAAAGATATTCTGAGACAAAGCCATATTTAAACATTATCTTTCTACTAATCCATCGCTACAGAGGATAATAGAAGGAAAATTCCAACACAAGGAGGATAATTACACCCAATAAAACACAAGAAATGAATCATCTCACAAGAACCTCAAAGAAGAAAATCTCTCTCACACACAATACCACCTCAAAAAACAAAAATAACTGGAACTACTAATCATCTGCCTTTAACATCTCTCAACATCAATGGACTCAATTATCCAATAAAAAGACATAGGCTAACACTGGAAACATAAACAGGATTCAGCCCTCATTTTGCTAGAGCTTATAACATTCACATGTGCAGTGCACTGATATGGCTGTCGAAAAAGTAGCCCAAAGTTCTTTTATTGTTGAGAATGATATTTGCTATTCTGGGTTTTTTGTTAATCTAAATAAATTTGAGAATTGCTCTTTCTATCTCTCAGAAGAATTGAGGTGGAATTTTAATGGGGATTGCATTGAATCTGTGTATTGCTTTTGGGAAGATGGACATTTTTACTATATTAATCTTGCAGATCACTGAGCATGAGAATCTTTCTATCTTCTGAGGTCTTCTTCCAATTCCTTGTTCAGAGACTTGGAGTTCTCATCATACATATCTTGCAAATATTCGGTTAGAGTTACACCAAGAAATTTTATATTATTTGTGACTATTGTGAAGGGGGCTGTTTTATAAATTCTTTCTCAGCCCATTTATCCTCTGAGTAGAGGAAAGCTACTGATTATATTGAGTTAATTTTATATCCAGCCACTTTTCTGAAGTTGTTTATCAGCTGCAGGCATTCTCTCCTGGATTTTTTATAGGGGGTGGGTCAGTTTTGCATACTATCATATCATCCACAAATAGTTGTTGGCTGCCACCAGATCTTCATTAACATTAGCATGAGGCTGTCATCAAGAAAACAACCCCCAGCATCAACCCTTCCATGGGGGAGGTCATCTGCCAGGTAGCTACAGGGAACTAGCAGGATGTGGACTAGGCAGTGAAGGCCGCTCTGGCATTCTTCAAGCTGGGCTTGCCCTGGCACTGCATGGATGCATCTGACAGTGTCCGGCTGTTGTTCTGATTGGCTGATCTCATAGAATGGGATTGGACCTACCTGGTAGCCTTGGAGAACCTGGACAACCTCAAACCTTATGCCATCTCCTACCTGGTGGATTTGGTCATGGTGCTGAAATGCCTTCACTATTATGCTGACTGGCCTTACAAGTACCAGGGAAAAACAATTCCTATCATTGGAGACTTCTTCAACTATACTACCCATGATCCTGTGGGCTCGTGTGGACAGATCATTGCGTAGAACTTCCCACTTCTGATGCAAGCATGGAAACTGGGCCCAGCCTTGGCACCTGGAAATGTGGTGGTGATGATGGTGGCTGAGCAGATGCCATTCACTATGATCTACATGTACAATGTGATCAAAAAGGCAGGTTTCCCCCCAGGTGTGGTCAATATTGTTCTTGGATTTGGTCTTACTATGAGTGCTGCCATCAAATCCCAAGAAAGTGTGGACAAAGTGGCATTCACAGGCTCCTCTGAGGTTGGCCACCTAATCCAGGTTGCTGTAGGGAGCAGCAACCTTAAGAGAGTAGTAACCCTGGAGCTTGGGGAAAGAGGACCTACATCATGATGTCAAACGCTGACATGGACTGGGCTGTGGATCAGGCCCACTTTGCCCTTCTTCAACCAGGGCCAGTGCTATTGTGCAGGCTCCCTGACCTTTGTCCATGAGGAATTCATATAGCACAGTATGATCTGAGTCAAATCTTAGGCAGGTGGGAACCCATTTGATAGCCGGACTGAGCAGGGACCACAGGTGAATGAGACTCAGTTTAATAAGATCCTTGGATGCATCAAATCAGGGTAACAAGAGGGGTTGAGCTGCTGTGTGGTTGAGGCCGGGGCTGAACGTGGCTACTTCTTCCAGACCATCATGTAGGAATACATAAAATACTACATGACCATTGCCAAGGAGGAGACCTTCTGACCAGTGATTCAGATCCTCAAATTCAAGACCATAGAGGAGGCTGTGAGGCAAGTCAATGATTCCTAGTACAGGAAGTCATCAGCTATCTACACAAAGGACCTGGATAAGGACATTTACCTGTCCTAACTTCTCCAGACTGGCACTATGTGTATCAACTGCTAAGACCTGTTTGAGGTCCAGTCCCCATTTGGAGGCCGTAAGATGTAGGGGAGCAGCAGGGAATGGTTGAGTGTGGCCTGCAGGCCTACACAGAAGTGAAGACAATCACTGTCAAAGTGCCACAGAAGAACTCATAAAGCAGCATGCTGGCTTCCTCATCCATCACTCAGAAAGCCAACAAGATGCTGAAAAACCACCACGCACACTGCTCCTCTGAAGAGAAGCCACTTCACTAAATTGTCTAGAGCCAAGATGGTCAAAAATCTATTTTCAGTGTGGAGCTGGTGAACAGTGTTTGGAGAGAGCTCCCAGTAACCTGACTAGGGAATGGAGCTCATGTGTACAGCTGTGCAGGAGGCTGCTTCCATCCTCAGTGCTTAAGCAAATGAGCATAAAAATGAGTAGATCAAAAAATATCTATACTCCACAAACATGAAATTCTAAATGAAAACAACAATTTTATTGAGAGATACCACTTATTAAAGTTAAATTAAGATCAGATAAACAATCTAATTAAAAATAAATAGACCTTTAATACCCACAAAAATAAAATAGAATTACTCATTAAATGTCTCCCAAAGAAAAAAATCACAGTGTCAGGTGGTTTAGCCATAGAATTATAACAGTCATTCAAAGAAGAGCTAAAACCAATACTTCTCAAAATATTCCACAAAATAGAAACAGAAGGAACACTGCCAATTTCATTCTATGAGGCCACAGTCACCCTGATACTAAAACCACACAAAGACTCAACAAAGAAAGAGGATTTCAGAACAAGTCCCCGTATGAGCATTGTTGTAAGAGTAGTCAATTAAAATACTTGCAAACCTAATCCAAGAACACCACAAAAACATCATCCAGCATGATGAGGTAGGCTCCATCCCAGAAATGAAGGGATGATTCAACATATCAAAATCCATCAATGTGGGCCTAGAGAGACAGCTCAGTGGTTAAGAACATGGACAGCATTTGGAGAGGCCCTGAGTGAACTTCTCAGATACCACAGGATAGATCCCAACCATCTGTAATGGGATCCAGTGCCTTCTTCTGCTGTGTCTGAAGACAGCTATAGTGCACTCATATGAATAAAATAACATAAAAAAATCCATCAATATTATCTACCATATATAAACACGCTGGAAAAAAGCACATGATTATCTCACTAGATGCTGAAAAGGCCTTTGAAAAATCCAACATCCCTTCATTTTAAAAGACTTGGAGAGATAGAGATACAAGGTAATTACCTAAATTCCATAAACACAATATACAGCAAGCTCACAGCTAACATCAGATTAAATGGAGAGAAATTTAAAGCAATCCCACTAAAATCAGGGAGAAGACAGGGCTGCCCACTCTTTCCATATCTATTCAATAGAGTACTTGAAGTTCTATCTAGAAGAATGAGACAAGTAAAGGAGATCAAGGGGATACATATTAGAAAGGAAGAAATCAAAGTCTCTCTATTAGTAGATGATATGATGGTATATAGAAGTGACCCAATATTCTAACTACAGCTGATAAACACCTTCAGCAAAGTGGTTAGGGTACAAAATTAACTCAAAGAAATCAGTATCCCTCCTTTATACAAACGGAACATGTGCTGAGAAAGAAATTAGGGAAATAACACCCTTCGCAATGGCCTGAAAAAATATCAAATATCTTGGTGTAACTCTAAGCAAGCAAGTGAAAGATCTGTATGACAAGGATTTCAATACCTTGAAGACAGAAATTGAAGAAGATATCACAGAATGAAAAGATCTCTCATGCTCATGGATTGGTGGGATTAACATAGCAGCAATTTTGCTTGTCTGAAAGAAAATCATAATTCTTGCTTTGTAACTTTAAGTCAGCTGCAGGGAAGATACACTTGTTGGTGTGAATATTTTTATTTTTTATTTTTATTGGATATTTTAAAAACAAAAGAAGATTCCTAGGGAGCTGCTGTTCTTTGGATCACATTAGAAGGACAGAAAAGGTGAAGTTTGATATGGAGAAAGAATTTTAGAGGCAGCAGCAGTAGCAATAGATACCTTCACCAACAAAAGGCAAAGACAGTTTGACCAGCTATTCAGGTCCATTAAGGCCAGAAAGTGTCATCCACCCTGGGTGAGGGATTTCTAACCTCAGCTACTCCTTCCTTGAAAAGTCTTCACAGAACCTACAGATCCTATGGTTTACAACCAAGAGAACCCATCACAGCACCCAAAGAATGATCCCATTATACAGTTGCAGTGAAAAGCCTACATTTAATGAAGATACACATATGGGCACAACTTATGTTTGATCATCCATATTGCACTTCATCCTACCTTAGTTTGTGTAACTACTTTTATTAATTGATTAAACATGCAAACTATCATTTCATTATTCAAAGGTTATGTGTGTCATGAGACATTTGTCCTACTGTGACATTTGATACAGGTTATACAGTAACACAGTCATGCACTTTTTACAGCTTTGAAAAACCACAACCTTGCTGTAAACCATTTTCTTTTATTCAGATATTGACTAAAGGAAAGAGAACTCCAATCCCTGAAGTCACTCATAATAATTTCCCACTCTACAAAGAAGTTCTATCTTTCCCTGATACCTCAAATTCTTCCTCTTCCTCTTCTTCTCAAGGCCAAATCCAGATGGGTACCCTTACCAAACATTGACCTTCATATAAGTTAATTTGAGGGATTCCTGAATTGAATCCTCAATCTCCTAAAACTGTAACCTTGTTTGGTAATAGACTGTATTGTGGTTGAAATAAGAATGGCCCCATAGGCTCATGTGTATGAACGCTTAGCCATCTGAGAGTGGCACTATTTGAAAAGGATTAGGAAGTGTGGCCTTGCTGGAGGATTGATTTCAGGTGTCAGAAGCCCATGCTGGGCTCAGTTCTATACCTGCCTTTATGCCTACAGATCAGGATGTAACTCTCTTCTAGTGATCCAGTGTCTGTCTACATGTTGCCATGCTATCCTCCATGATGACAATGCACTAAACCTCGAAACTTTAGAGCCCCCAATGAATGATTTCTTTTACAAGAGTTTCCTTGGCTATGCAGAGTACTAGAACAGTAAGACAGACAAATTACAGATAAAACAACTTAAGCTGCGGTTCTACAGTGGTCCGATGGATCTGTGCCTTAGTCACTGTTTTCATTTTTGTAACCAAATTCCTGGCAAGATGAAAATTGGGGCAAGTTTCATTTTAATTCACAGCTGAATCATCATGGTGTAGATGTGATGACAGGCAGGTAAAGCTTCATCCTCATTTCTTAGCCAATTAGGAGCAGGGTGAGAGGGAATTCCAGCACCCAGCTAACTTTCTAGCTTTCTTCATATTTCCTTTTTTTTTAATGAAAATATATCAAAAATGTATACAGTATAGAGCCTTAGCAAAACAGCAAATTAACTACAGTAACAAAGAGATAATAAACAAATTAAAAAACTTCAAATGAAAACATAGAAAACCAAATACCCAAAGCAATCTAAATTCTAACCAAAAATGAAACAGAATAATTAAGCTAAGCAGTATTTTCTTCCTGCAGATTTTGCAGCACAGACCTCCAGCCTGTTGCTGGCCTTGTGAATATAGTGCAAAGGCAGTCAATGATGGTAATAATGCCTTCAAGATGAATGTAGGCATGTCTCATGGTGGTGGTGGGGTTGGTGATGGACACGTCCTTCCAAGGCAAAGCATGAGAAATGTTGCAGATGATACATCAAAGTCCTTCAAAATCACTTGACTGATCTCCATGAAATTATTCTTGATGACCCATAAGGGGAAGCTAAAATTTACATTCTCAGGCTCCTCCTGGATGCTCAACAGATCTTGATGTCCCTCAGCACTTCTCTGAAGCCTTCCAAACATGTACTCTTGCTGGACCAGAGGCTATACAAAATGAAGGCCTTGTCACATACAGGAAACCAAGAAAGGAAGAGAATTCAGCCCAAGGTTGCCATGGTTATAGGGATGAGATGCAATGGTAGTTCACTTGCTTTGCACACTCAGTGCTGCTGGTGAAGAGTTGTGTCTGAGGGAGATCTTGACCTGGTCTGTGTCCTGTTTGATCTTCTGCTGGAGAATTTCAGACCTAGGGGAGGAAGAGACAAAGGCCTGGTGAGGACCTGGCATTTCAGCCATCCAGCAATCCCCAGCTTTATTCAGCAGGACAATCCGGTATGTCCTTTCAGCTGAGGTCATTCCCTGAATCCCCAAAGGAGAAGGGCCAGAGTGCACCAGGGCCTGGATTTTTTCTCAGATTTAAAAAAGTGCTTGAAACTGAACTGTGAACTACACACGGTGCTGGATTTAAAATAAAACACCATATTCCCCCAACAGTCCATATATATTATATTGAAACATAACTGTGTAACAATTTCTGAATCGAATACAATACAGAGGCATTCTAGGGAACCTAGCCACCACTGAAGTGAAGGTTATTATTGTCTCTGGAGTGCAGAATCCTGCCTGGATTCTACTTGTGACCCTGAATGTGTGATTCCCCACAGAAACCATTTCACAGGAAATCCATGCACACTGAAGAGATAGTATAATCAGCAAGAGTGTGCTGCATGCAAGTCTTCCCAAGGGTAAGCATTGAACTCTAAAGGGGATATTCATTAGAAAAACAAAAGATACCCCTGCTATGTGTATGGCTACTGTGGGACTATTTGTGGGGAGACTTAAGGGACAATAGCCTCAGGTCATATCAGAGTGCTCAGAAGGGAAGAAGGAGTACACAGTCTCCAGAAACTCTGTTGCTCAAAATTATTTCATGGACCAAAGTTCCTTTAAACTGGATCAGAACAATATTCTGTGGTGCTTCTAGCTGACTGAAGCACGGAGCAATATAGAAGGTCAGACACCCAAAAAACAGTTAGAAAGGTACAAGAAATCTACTTGCCTCCCGCCATTCTGTGCTAGTATGTCATCTCAGAGACATCAATATGATGCTGCATCATTTTAACCAAGCCCTCTTCTGGTGTGTCGGAAGAGAGCAACATTGTACCCAGATACATAAAATAAATAAATCTTTTTTTTTAAAGAAGAAAAAGAAAATAACCTTGAATGAGAGAAGAAGATAGTAGGCATAGGGCTATAGACAGCTCAGTCAATAAAGTGCTATCCCCTAATAAACAAAAGATGGAAATATAAGGTCTTGGTCTGTTAGCCAAGCCTGCATAATTATAACAGTCTTTCAAAGAAGAGCTAAAACCAGTGCTTCTCAAAATATTCCACAAAATAAAAACAGAAAGATCACTGCCAAGTTAATTTTATGAGGCCACAGTCACCCTAATACCTAAACCACACTGAGACTCAAAATGCAAAGAGGATTTCAGAAGTCCCTTTATGAGCATTGTTGTAAGAGCAGTCAGTTAAAATACTTGCAAACCGAATTCAAGAGCACCAGAAAAACATCATCCAGCATGATCAGGTAGGCTTCATCCCAGAAATGCAGGGATGATTCAACATATCAAAGTCCATCAATGTGGGCCTAGAGAGACAGCTCAGTGGCTAAGAACACTGACTGCACTTGGAAAGGTCTTGAGTTCAATTCTCAGATACCACAGGGTAGATATCAACCATCTGTAATGGGATCCAGTGCCCTCTTCTGCTGTGTCTGAAGACAGCTAGAGTGGACTCAAATGAATAGAATAAATTAAAAAATCCATCAATATTATCCACCATATATAAACACACTGGAAAAAAACACATGATTATCTCACTAGATGCTGAAAAGGCCTTTGACAAAATCCAACATCCCTTCATTTTAAAAGACTTGGAGAGATCAGAGATACAAGGTACATACCTAAATTCAATAAACACAATGTATAGCAAGCTGACAGCTAACATCAAATTAAATTGAGAGAAATTTAGAGCAATCCCTCTAAAATCAGGGAGAAGACAGGGCTGCCCACTCTTTCCTTATCTATTTAATAGAGTTCTTGAAGTTGTATCTAGAACAATTAGACAACTAAAGGAGATCAAGGGAATACTAATTGGAAAGGAAGAAATCAAAGTATCTCTATTAGTAGGTGATATGATAGTATATAGAAGTGACCCAATATTCTACCAGAGAACTACAGCTGATAAACACCTTCAGCAAAGTGATTGGGGTACATAATTAACTCAAAGAAATCAGTAGTCCTCCTTTATCCAAACAGAATATGGGCTGAGAAAAAAATTAGGGAAACAACACCCTTCACAATAGCCTCAAATAATATCCAATATCTTGGTGTAACTCTAAGCAAGCAAGTGAAAGACCTGTATGACAAGAATTTCCACACCTTGAAGACAGAAATTGAAGAAGA
>JAPYYD010006847.1:0-10780 GCA_028551405.1 Uromys caudimaculatus
AATGGGGATGGGTGGACAGGGGGGGTGGGTGGGAGGTGGAATTCCCTCCTAGAGGCGGGTTGGGCAGGGGATGGGGGGTATACAAAGAGGAGACTCAGAAAAGGGGAAACATTGGAAATGTATATAAAGTATCAAAAATAAAAAAGGAGGAAAAAAAAAAAAAAAGAATGAACATGGTATGTACTCACTGATAAGTGGATATTAGCCCAAACGTTCGGAATACCCAAGTTTCACTTTACAGTAACCACTGGACTGAGAGTGAGGTCCCAGATGAAGGAGTTGGAGAAGAGACTGAAGGAGCTAAGGGAGTTTGCCGCCCCATGGAGGGAGCAACAGTGTCAACTGGCCTGACTCCCCTGGTCCTCCTGGAGGCTGGACCACCAACCAAAGAATACACATGGAGGGACCCATGGTTCAGACCACATATGTGGCAGAGGAGGGCCTTGTTGGCCATCAGGGGGAGGAGAGGCCCCAGTAAAGGGGAATGTCAAGGTGGGAATATGGGAGTGGGTGGGCGGGTGGGTGGGAGGTGGAATTCCCCCATAGAGGTGGGAGAGGGGAAGGGGATAGGTGGCTTCCGAAGAGGAGACCTAGAAAGGGAGAAACATTGGAAATGTAAATAAAGTATCAAAAAAGAAAAAAAGAAAAAGAAAAAAATTGCATAGAAAAGGAAAGCCATTGGTGCATTTCCTAGGAGTCCCTTTGGAAATCCTAACTCTAATTAGAATTCTGTTTTAATTGTCACAGTGGTTAACTGAACTATGATCATTTCAAATAGAAAATTACTAAGCAGCAAAGAACAGAATTGTGTTTCCATAGGAGAAAACTATGAAATTCTTGAGTTCTGTGCTTTCTCAAATATTTTTAAAATCTCCACCAAAGACAATTGTGTACAGAAAATAAAAATGTTTATGAACCTATAAAAGCTGTCAGTTAAATCATTTTGACCTCATTTTCTTGTAATGACAGCTTCTTACAGGGGGCAGGAAGAGTTATAATCTAAGAGACACCCATTTGTAGAAAACCATAAAAATATATGGTAGAAAGTGTGCATGCCGGTGTCAGTCTAAAGGTTTATGAGCACCTGGAGAATAAGCTGTAATAAGCTACATTCTAAAAGACAAGAAAATGCTTCCAATAGTATAGTTTCCAGGTAACCAAATCATAAGTCAAAATCGTATACAAATCTGCCTTCTAGCACACGTGGATGCTTAGCATTTTTTGAAAGCTAAATCACCTTGGAAAAACCTCTTCTCATTCTTCAGCATGATTCATAGGACAATCTAAGAAAAAGTCAAGAACACTGGATTTATTAAGAATGTCTCTTCACGGGCAGCTGTCAGAAAACTTCCCTTGTCTATAAAATGTCAGATACTTATTATTGACACACTGGCCTTGAAGCTAATTAAGTCGGCCATTATCAAGCGTGATGGAGACAGTCATCTGAATTGCCTAAGAAGGTTTGGAAGATGAATAATGCATGCCGTGAAAACAAGAACTACAAAATGGGCTGCCATCCATCTTTCACAGGATTCAGAAGCATCCACAGGTGTTTTCTTTTAAAAGCAAATTTGTTGTGTGGGTAGAAATACATGCCATTGAAATGAAATACTTACTGAAGCATTTGTCCAAAGTGTGTTGGCATCTTAACAAATGTAAAAATGGACTACTGGGGCAGGAGACATGGCTTAGTCAGTAAGGAGCTTGTTGCTCAAGCAGGAGGTCATGAGTTCAATACCCACCAGACTGTCATGCATAGCAACACATACTTGTAATCCCAGAGCTGAGGAGACAAAGGCAGGAAGAGCTCAAGGGCTTACTCACTGATCTGCCTAGCCAAATTGGTGAATCCAAGTTTGCTGAGGGACCCTGTTTCCAAGAGTAAGGTAAAAAGCAATCAAGGTAGAACATTAATGTTGACCTCTACCCTACAAACACACTCATATAAAATACAGAGAGAGAGAGAGAGAGAGAGAGAGAGAGAGAGAGAGAGAGAGAGAGAGAGCAAAAATCAGGGCTATCAAGGAGTCTTTATGCAGTAATATGGAAACAACATAGCCAACGCTGTCATTGTAGGATCTTGGATCCACGTTGACTATTGTCTTTGGTGCAGGGGGAGGAAGAACAACAGTGGATATAAATCAAAATGAGAACTCTTCTGTAATTAAAATACATATTCACCAGTTGATGGTGAGAAGAAGAATGAGTCAGAAAGAAAGGAAAGAAAGGGAGGGGGAGGGGGAGGGGGAGGGAGGGAGAGAGGTAGAAGAGAGAGATAGAGAGAGACTATTTTACAGTCACTGCAAAGCAAGGCTGCCTTGGATCTACCCCTCAGTTATTGCAAATCATGGACATGTTCCTGGCATCAGTATGTTCTCATTCATAAATCAAAGACCATGGCTTCCCATATTACAATTCATCCTGCAAACTATATTCCACAATGTTTTTAAAGCACATAGAAAGAATCCAATGTGTAACAAGCACTTAATATCGTGCACTCATTATGCTGAATTTTGGGATGTTTTACAAGGTAAATCCTTATAATCTTTCTGGTATCTTAATATCTCAGATAAGAGTATTTTTATCTACCATGTTGTTATAGGTAATATTTTTGAGAACTTACATAAATAAAAACTTATGTAAAAGACAACTGCTTTCCCTTTTTACAGCTGAAATCACTGAGACTCAGAAAGGGTCTGTGCCTTGCTCTAACATTAATTATCCGGATTAAAGAACAGAAATGGTGTTCCAATTCTCTCTTGTTGAATTTCAAACTACTCCAAACCTTCATTAAAGGCCAGTAAGACTGTGGTGATTCTAAAATATGGCGCGTTTAAACTGATGTCTGTCTGACTTGGAGGTTTGGGTTTTTTTACATTGTTTGCTTATTCACTTTACGGGGGGAGGGCATTGTGGAAATCAGAGGACAACTTACAGGAATCAAATGCAGGCCATCAGACTTGCCAGCATGCCCCTTTACCTGCTGAGCCCCTCACCAGCTTGACTTGGAGGGCTGGCCTCATTCCATTTCTATTTAGACTGTTTCAATAATGGAAATCATTTAAAACATGAAAACTGTTGCAACTAATTTTCCAAACTAAGTGTAAGAAAGTAAAAGTATCTTCCATTGCTCTCTAAGTCATAGAAGACTTCCATTAAAATTATTTCTAACCTTGACAGAACAAAGAAATGTCTTGTGTGTGCCTGAGCTGGACAACGTAAAACTTCTACTTCATTTGACCAAAATGTGAAGCTGCTCAAGGTTGATGGCACTTCTTAAATACTTGGATTTCACGCGCCCATTGAGGAGTTTTGAGTATCCATTACAGCCAAATTAATGTAAATATGCTCCAGGAGTACCCACTAGTTGTCACACAAACAGGCAAAGTCCTCGGTGACTCCAGAGGGAGTAGTGAACTCATTCTCAGCAGCAATTTTCTAAAGAGGTTGCTGCTGCTCTTGGACAGAGACCATTTTCAAACACATATAATAAGATCTTAAGGAGGGCTAACAGGATTTAATTAATATTTACCTTTTAACAATAAAGCCCAGGGGTAAAAAGATGACTCAGTTTTTTAAGAGCACTGGCTGCTCTTCCAGAGGGCCTGGGTCTGATTCCCAGTTCCAGGGGATCTGAGACTCTTCTGACTTCTGACCTCTGCTGTTACCAGGCATACTTGTGGTGTGCACAGAGAAGAGAGAGAGAGAGAGAGAGAGAGAGAGAGAGAGAGAGAGAGAGAGAGAGGGAGGGAGGGAGAGGGAGAGGGAGAGGAGAGGGAGAGAATATCCATATACATAAAAGTCTAAAATAAAATTTTAAAAGATAAAGTCCATTTCAAGTGATCAGCACGGCCTCTCCATTAGCGAGGCACTCACATCCCAAGACCATCGACTCATACATCAACAAGTCCCCAGTGAAGAAGAGTCAGGAATGTCAAATAGCATCCATAGTGAGGTGCAATACTATTGAGAACTAATGTGATAAGATTAGGAAAAGAAAAAAATTAACAGGAGAAACGCCCAGTTAAAGATACCAAGACCATTGATCTTATCCCAAGAGAAGAAAAAAATTTATGGCACTTGAAAATACATTAGGCTCAAAAATAAGGAAAAAAATAATGGAACTCTGGTACTTGCAACCCTCTGGAGACAGACTAAGCAAAACTCAGAATGTCAGCATTGTATATTTGTTAACTGTAGACATAGCCATCCCTATGAAAATGTGGTTAGAGAGAGAGAGATGACTACTCAGAATCCCACTGCTTGATACAGATGATTACTTTGTATAAAAGAAATATGAAATTGTATTTCCTTGTAATTCACAGGATTGTTATCATAATACACAGGAGCCTAGTCATTATTCAACAACTGCTGCTATACTTATGATTGGCCACCAAGGTTCACTCATTCTTCCGTCTTGAATTTATTGCTCTTTGTCCCAACACAGGTATCAGCCGAATTCAAGTCACCTTGACTCCCACCCATTCCACCTCTTCAGGGACCTCCCTACATCCACTTAACCATACTTACTCTGGATGACTTCTAATACCTTTCCAAGATGCATGCCTGATGAGACTGCTTAGCATTTAAACCAATGTCCCATAGTGATGGCTATTCTTGGTTGTCAACTTGGAACTAATTAAAACCCAAGCAGCTGAGTACACCTTGGAAGGATTGTTTCTTAATTAAACCATTCAGAGTGGGAAGGGCCACTTTTAATCCAGAGCTTTCGAGGTGGGGAGATACACTTTTAATCTAGATGTTTGAGGTGGGAAGGTCTACCTTTAATCTGGACCACACCTGCTGGCAGCCTATAGAAAGATAACACGGAGGAAGGAAGCTGTTGCTCTCTGCCTGCTTGCTCTCACTCTCGCTGGCAAGTCCATTCCTTTCCTAGCATTCAAGCCTACCTCTTCAGGATTCTGCGGTATACTGAAGACTAGCTGAGACATCCAGGTCTACACCTAAGACATACATACAGTGGACTGAACCCTGGATTCTTGGACCTTCTGTTGGTATGCAGCCACCATTGCACTCATTGGCCCATGGCCTGTAAACTATTCTAATATATCCTCTTTCTGTATCTACCCATTCTATCGGCTCTGCTCTAGAGAACCCTGACTAATACACCGTCATTCTTACCATCGTGTCCACTCCAGAGGACTCTGAAGGGTGTGCCCTCTCCTGTCTACCTCCTGCCTACACCTGCACCGCCTCCTGGAACCCTTCAGCTCTTTCCCTGAAGCTCTCTTGCCTCTGGGCTTCCCCAACTCCCACCCAAAAGCACCCACTAATCTCTTTATAGTTCTCAGTTTATACTTTTTCAGAATTCTGTTCCTTCCCCCTAAACTAAATTAAGCCATCCTAAAATACTCTCTCAAATCACCTCTTTTTTAAAATAAACTTTGCTCCCCCTGCTACTCTCTCCCGTGCCCTCTCTCCCCTCCATCTGGCTTCCTTTCTTCTCTTGCACAGTTGCCCCCTTCTGCTCTCTTAAATCACGTGTATTTCATTAGCCTGTTCCCCACCTCTCCTAAGATCTCACTCCCCTCTCTCTTGATCTAGTTACATGACATATACATATGTAAATATATTCACATTGACACATACATGCATATATGCAATTTTAAATCTAGGTTCTATATCTGTATGAAAGGAAATATGTGTTATTTATTTTTCTGTAGTTCAATGCTCCACCACAGAGCGATAACTCCATATATGCCTGAGTTTGGCTTCTTTCTTTTTTTATTGGTTATTTTATTTATTTATATTTCAAATGTCCCCCTTCCCAGTCTCCCCTCTGCAAACCCCCATCCCTTCCCCCCTCCCCTTTGCCTCTATGAGGTTACTCCTCTACCCACCCACCCACCCACCCACTCCCTCCTCACTGCTCTGGCATCCCCCTTCTCTGGGGCATCGTGCCTCCACAGGACTACAGGCCACTCCTCCCATTGATGCCAGATAAGGCCATCCTCTGCTACATATGTAGCTGGAACCATGGATCCTATCCCTCCATGTATACTCTTTGGTTGGTGGTTTATTCCCTGAATGCTCTGGGGGTTCCAGTTAGTTGATATTGTTTTTCTTCCTATGGGGTTACAGTCCCCTTCAGCTCCTTCAGTCCTTCCCCTAACTCTTCCTTCCATTGGGGTCCCTGGGCTCAGTCTGATGATTGGCTGTGAGTATCTGCATCTGTATCGGTGAGATGCTAGCAGAGCCTCTCAGAGGACAGCTATACCAGGCTCCTGTCAGCAAGCCCTTCTTGGCATCAGCAATAGTGTCAGGGTTTGATGTCTGCAGATGGGATGGATCCCTAGGTGGGGCTACCTCTGGATGGTCTTTCCTTCAGTCTCTGCTCTATTTTTTGTCCTTGTGTTTCCTTTAGACAGAAACAATTCTGGGTTAAAATTTTTGAGATGGGTGGGTGACCCCATTCCTCAACTGGGGGCCGTGCCTATCTAGTGGAGGTGTTCTCTACAGGTTCTATCTTCCCTCTGTTGGGTATTTTGGCTAATGTCGCCCCTTTGGGTCCTGGGAACCTCTCGCTTTCCTGGAGTCTGGAACATTCTAATGGTCCCCCCCTTTCACTGCTACATATTTCTATTCATTTTCCTAACCCTCTGGACTTCTCTCTTATCTCTTCCCATACCTGATCCTTCCTTCCCCCCCTGCTTATTTCTTTAAATTAATTTATTTCCAGATCCATCTTCCATTTTCGTGCAAATGCCATGATTTCGCTTTTCTTTATGGGTGAATAAATTCCATTGTGGATATGTACCACATTTTCTTTATCCATTCATTCCTGCTGAAGGGCATCTACATTGGAAAAGTGACCCATGGTGACAGAAACCACAACAGTAGATGGCTGTTGAGAGACTGACTCCATTTCCTGGCTATTGTCAATAATGCAGAAATAAATGTGGACATACAAGTGTCTCTGAGGTATGTTGACATTAGAGTCCTTTGGGTGTATACTGAAGAGTGGTCTAATTGACTAATATGTTGGGTCTACCTTAGGTATTTTTTTTTGAACCTCCATTTTGATAAGTAGTGACCCAGTTCACCTTCCTACCAGCAGTGTATAAGAGTTCCTCATTCCCCACATACTCACTAGCCTTTTTTATTTACTTTCTTGATAATAGCTATTCTGATGGGGGTAAGATGGCATCTAACGAAGTTTTAACCTACATTTCCCTAATGGTTAAAAACACTGATCATTTTTAAGGATTGATTAATACTTCTTATTCTTAATAGCACACATTATAGTTTAATAGTATATAATTGTTGTTTGCTGCTAGCTTATATATTTCTTTTCACATTTGTTTTCTTTAATAAATTAGAATTTCAATGAAGTCTGGTAGCTGGTTGATATTTGTCTTTGTTGTGTTATCAGCATGCCGCAGAGTACCTGATGATCACAGAACAGGCAATCAATATTTTTGAATATTGAATACATATAGCTATTCTGCTGGCTAGCTTCTTGTCAGCTTGACACAAGCTAGAGTCCTCTGAGAAGAGGGAATCTTAATTGAGAAAATGCCTCCGTAAGATCAGGCTGTAAGCAGCCTGTAGAGCATTTTCTTACTTAATGATTGATGCAAGAAGACCTAGCCTACTGTGGCTGGTAGTCCTGAGGTGCATGAGAAAGGAGGCCCACAAAGATTCAAGCACTGAGAGAGAAGTGGACATAGGATCCCACTCAGACCCAAGAAGCTACAACGAATATCCGTTGACAAAGGAAAAATTAGTTTTCGCCAACGGAATCTCACTGGGTAATTAACACACATCAGGGCAGGCTTCGTGCCCAGGGGAATTTGGCCAACACAAAATAAACTCTAGTATTTCTGTAGAGTTTTGTCTCGTTTTGTATTGTTTGGACTTTTTTTTCTTTGTTTTATTGGTCTTTTGCTTGTATGTTTTAGTTTCTGGTTTTGTGAGTTTGGATGTGTTTCTTGTTTTGTCTTGTTTATTTTCTTAAAGAGTAAGAAAGAGAGAACACAAAACTGAGTAGATATGTAGGGGGGATTTTCTTGGAGGAATCAGGAGAGGGGAAACATTATCAAAAATTATGAGTTTTTTTCAATTTATAAAAAAATAAACAGTCTGAGTACCAAGTCATGAGGAGCATGACAGTGAGCCCCACCCTTCCGTGGCCTCTACATTAGCTCCTGCCTTTAGGACCCTGCCCTATTTGAGTTCCTGCCCCAACTTCTCTCATCAATGGGATATGACCTGAAACTTACAAGCTAAAATAACTCCCCCCATCAAAGTTGTTTATGGTCACAGTGTTTTACCACAGCAGGAAACCCTGACTAAGGCACCTATAGAAATGCAAAAATGTATTTTATGCACTTCCTTTGCTTAGCATTTTGTCACGTTTCTATAGCCTGTTATGTTTTCCACTTGTAATGATTTAAGATTTTGAAAACTAACATTTTCAACTAGAGCATCATAGCTCTTTCTCAGATTCCCAGCTGATCGATCTGTGAGACTGTGCAGTCCTTACAGTGCGGAGAGTCGCTGCCCTGTCACAGTGAGAAGAGTGGTCACTGGGATCCCATGACTGTCACATCACTGAGTTTCTCAGGACTCGGGCTTACTCCTATATTTTCTATGAAAACAAAAGAGGTGATACACCTTCCTTGCCCAGAATCATAATCCTCACAGTCACTCCTGTGGAAAACTAGTGCTGCCTAAACATGACAGTAATAAAATAGAAACAAGTTTGTTCTTTTGTTTGTTTGGTTTTTTGTTTGTTTGGTTGGTTTTTTGTTTGTTTGGTTGGTTGGTTGGTTTTTTGTTTGTTTGTTTGTTTGGTTGGTTTTTTGTTTGGTTGGTTTTTGAGGAGAGGTTTATGAAAGAATTGTGGATATACCTCAATGGTAGAGTGTGTCCCTATATCTATATGCTGGGTTCAAATTGCCAGCACTATAGTAAGTCATTTAAAAACAAGAAATGACACTAAACAGCACTAGACAGGTGAGGTACCATGTGCCATTCCTAGATCTATAAGCAGTGATAACTTGTATAGACACTCTCATTTCTTCTGCAAAGTAGTAGAAGCACAACAGCCAGCCTCTGATAATCCATGATCATAGCAGTCCAGCAGGGTGTGGGGAAGCTTCCTGCTGCCCCATTCTTCGGTTTGTTATTGCTGTTGATACCCAACACATCATTTGGGTCAAATATATCTATGATACAGACAAATTAACTTATTAAAATTTCTGGCACTAGCCAAACAGAGCAAATGATAGCAGTTAGTCAAGAAATAAGTGTTGGATCAAAATGAACTATATTCAGATTGGCCTCCATAAATCAGATTTGTTTAATCAAGAAGCTATTAAAACTACAAATAAGTTTTTCTTAATTTTACACTATTTTCAAACTGTTGGCTGAACAAGCTGTTTCCTGAAGATGATGTTCATATCATACCTAGAGTCTCAGTGATGCCCTGTTCCCATTGTCACTGATATAGACAACACAGATGGCTGAAGTTGGTCTGCACTGAAAGACACTCTATGACCAACAATTATACAACAGGTTTTAACCTCCTTCCATTAGGTTTGCAATGAGGGAAACATGAATCTTTCATCTAATGAAATTTTCATGCATAAGCAGAAACATTTTCCATCACAATTGCTAACCCATTGAATACATGTTCTATAAGGTCAAAGGACACAGTCCCACCGTCTCATTCCTCCTAGGCCCCCTCCTGTCTCTGAATGAGGGTATCAACTGAAACTCTCAAACTAAATCAATGCTAACACCTATTTGGTGTTTTCCCCATTGTTTCCTCTCAGTTGTTTATGCAAGCATTCAACCCAAGCAGATAGTAAAAATCGGTCATTACTAAAATGACTATTGCTACACATTTTATCTCCTTCATTAGCAGTTATGAAGATTAGGTTTCCTGGCATCCTCGATGCCTGGGCTCTTAGGATAGTGACGCTAATAACATGACAATGTCAATGCTTTTGTGTCTGGAAAGCATTAATAATCAGATTCCCCTGAGATCCCATCAGAATCAGCAGCCTTAATGGGATCTTTGTGGTTACAAACAGAAGTAGACTAGGCAGGGAGTATACAATATCTCTTGGGTCTTCTCAGACAAGGTGGCCCCAAAGAACAATTAAAGACACTACTTTTACATTTTCCTTGCTACTGGCAGAGAATTCCACATGAGAACTGTGAAGCACTGTTTTCTGAGTATGATACTGGAGCCAAATGTCTCTTAAGTAATTATATACATATGACTATATATATTATATATACACACACACACACACACACTACATTATACATATACATCATATACATATACGTGTACACATACACATAGAAATATACAATCACTTCATTTATTCAGTTAAAACAAAATGCTAACCTAATACCAATACTCTTCAATCTATTCCACAAAATAGAAACAGAAGGAACACTACCAAATTCCTTCTATGAGGCCACAGTTACACTGATACCAAAACCTCAGAAAGACCCAACAAAGAAAGAAAACTTCAGACCAATTTCCCTTATGAATATCGATGCAAAAATACTCAATAAAATTCTCGCAAACAGAATCCAAAAACACATCAAAACAATCTTTCATCCTGATCAAGTAGGCTTCATCCCAGGGATGCAGGGATGGTTCAATACCCAGAAATCCATCAATGTAATCCACTACATAGACAAACTCAAAGGAAAAACCACATGGTCATTTCATTAGATGCTGAAAAGCATTTGACAAAATTCAACATCCCTTCATAGTCAGGAATTCAAGGCCCAT
>JAPYYD010006848.1:0-10780 GCA_028551405.1 Uromys caudimaculatus
GACTGTGCATACTTTCCTGTGCATCAGGACGGCCCTGCTTCTAACAATGCAAAGGCGGTGCAGACCAGTGGCCTAAGATCACTCAGGGAAAAAGCTTTGTAAAGAAGCTGTGACTTCAGCTAGCAGAAGGAGGAGGGACAGAAAGAATCCTAGCAGAGGGAACTCCAAAGCAATGTATGGTGGTGGTGGTGGTGGTGGTGGTGGTGGTGGTGGTGGTGGTGGTGGTGGTGGTGTGTGAGGGCAAATAAATGTTCTGTTTCTAATTAACCAGACCTGCCCTGGGCTACTGAGGAGTTACCTGCCGTCAAAACGTGTCCAAATATGACCTCGGACACCTCTTCTGGAGCCACCTTGGCCCTCTGCAGGACTTCTTTGATGACAGTTGTCCCCAGGTCGTGGACAGGCACGGTGGACAGAGCACCATTGAAGGAGCCTATAACGGAATGGGGAAGAAGGAAGGCATCTGAACCAAGAGCACACTGAGGACCATTGAGGAGGCGGATGGGGCCAGATGCAGTGGGGACTTTAAATCAGTGCTTCGCCAAGCCCAGGGATGCCCAGAGCCCGAGTTCAGACCACCAGTACCTGCCACCACAGAGTGACAGATGACCCATCATGCATGCAAGCGGGCAGTTGGTCGTGTTCTTGTGCGCCTGCAGGGTAGCAGGTGGGAGGCTTCCGGGACACTGACCTATGGCAGTTCGGGCCGCCGAGACGATGACCACCGGGTCGGAGCTTCTGTTCATCCTGCTGCTCCACTGGCGTCTGCACAGCTCTGGCTGCTTTTGAAACAAACTGCTGAGTCCTGGCTGAGCTGGAGACCCAGCCTACAACCTCCCCGTCCCGCCCCGCACTGCCCCGCCCCGCCCCGCCGCCTCTGCTCAGCAGCTCCCCTAACCCAAACTCCTCCTTGGTTCAGGGATGGTGGTGAACAGGGTGTGCAGTCTAGGGGTCTTAGGGTGTGACATAGATAGAGACCTGGACATTCCGGGTGCATAGGTTAGAGTGGGCACCATCAGCATGCAAAAGGTCAAGGTGTTGGGGGGAAGTCTCAGGCTGTGGACTTTGAACGCTTGCAACACAACCCTGGAATCTTTCTCTGTACCCCTTCTTAGTCTGTTTTTGTGTGTTTTCAAAGCAGTGAAGGTGACTAAAAGTGTACCTCTGTTTCAGCTGGGACTGGAATGCCTTGGCTAGAATTCCCAAACATGCCAGAAGCCAGGAGCAGGATACAGGATCTGTCAGTTCGCAGGGCCTTTGAGATTCCTCCAAGTGTGCCTGGGCACTGTAAACCGTAGTTCACTTGGATGCTAAAAGCCAGGTTCTTGTCCAGGAGAGAACCCCGGGGGCATAGGATGAAAGGTGAGCTGCAGATCCTATCCATTAAAGGTCCCTTAGGGCCATGGAAAACACCTGTGGCCAAAGTCAGAATTTGTCTGGAGCCAGGCAGTGGTAGCACACGCCTTTAATCCCAGCACTCGGGAGGCAGAGGCAGGCGGATTTCTGAGTTCGAGGCCAGCCTGGTCTACAGAGTGAGTTCCAGGACAGCCAGGGCTATACAGAGAAACCCTGCCTCGAAAAACCAACCAACCAACCAAACAAACAAACAAAAAACCAAAACCAAAACCAAAACCAAAACCAAAACCCCAGAATTTGTCTGGACTTTCTAATTACCTCTACCTTGCTAGAAATGGGTCCTCCCACAAACGGTCCACCTAATCCACAGGATATGGGCAAGCAAAAAGTTATTTCTGCAGAGGGCACACAACTGCACTAAACTCTACAGGCAGGGGTAAGGCTGGACTTTCAGACAGAAAGGGCCAGTGCTTCACTCCAGGGCTTGGGCGCGCGTGCGCGCACACACACACACACACACACACACACACACACACACACACACACGGACAGACACACACACGGACGAACACACACATGTGCATACATATATATGTGTATATATACAAGTATATATTTTGTTTTTCTTTTCCAAAGGAAAAATTTTACTAGATTTATTTTATGTATATCAGTGTTGGGGTTTTTGTTTGCCTGCGTGCATGTATGTGCACCATGTATGTTCCTAGTTCCTCAGGTAGGTCAGAAAGAGGCATTGGATCGCCTGGAATGGAGTTAGGATGGTTTTGTGCCACCATGTGGGGGCTGGGAACTAACTCAGGTCCCAACAATTTAACACTCCTTCCCTCCCCCCCTTCCAGGACTTCATAATGTACCCCTTATTTGACCTGTAAGTCACTATGTAGGTCAGGTTGGCCTGGAACTTAAGAGTTCCTCTTGCTATTACTCCCTGAATGCTGGGACTAAAGCTGAGGGCCACCATGCCTGGCTTTAGCCTTACTCTGTTATTACATAATTGGCTTGCTCAAGGCAAACTGCAAGTGTAACTTTTGAAAGCAGATGTAACCTTGGGCACATGCTATTATCTGTATAAAAATTGCTGAGGAGAAGGAATTGTTGCCAGGTGATGTCTTTTCTAACTAAAGATGGAACATCCTTGGTCTCATTTAATGTTGTAATGTTCCATTCGTAGCTTCCTTCTGCAGCCTCCCTCTGGCTATTCCTCCCCCCCCCCCCCCATGCCCTCACAGGCTGGCTGCAGGCCTGCCGGTGTTCTGAAGGCTAGCCATCCTCGTTTGCCTCTGCAGTGTCAGCCTTTTCCATCCCATTTCCCCTTACTCTCTGGCCACTCTTCAGCCTCCTTTGCGGGCTTACTCTGTCCCTTACCCCATTTTGCAGCAGCTCCCAGGGAAGCAGCATGTCCACGCCATCACTCCAGTAACCGCGCATCATGCTGACAACTCTGGAATCCTTCTATTTAACCTAGTGTCTATGAGCAGACTGATCCTCTCTATTTAAACTACCTAGGATTGGAGTTCAGTTCCCAGCACCCAGCACTAGCTTACAACCACCTGTAATCTCTAGCTCCAGGAGCAGCCATTGGCCCTGGTCTCCCCAGGCACGCTATTCACATGGAGCCCACCCCATCACTTAAATAAAAACGGGGCTAGACAGAGGGCTCAGTGGTTGAGCACTAGTTGTTCTTGTGGAGGACCTGGGTTCAGTCCTAGCACCCACATGGCGCCTCACAAGTCCATTCCAGGGCATCTGATGCTCTCCAGTCTCCAATTGTGCATATACAAAGCTGGGAACACGAACACACACAAACACACACACACACACACACACACACACATAAATCTTGGTTTATTTCTGGTAAATTTCTTTTCTGGTAACTTTTTGTACAACTGTATTGCATCTTCCTGACGTAGAGGCAGAACATGTTCCTGACATGTAGCCCTGGCCCTGCAGGGACGGCAAGACTACTTTTCATTAGACTGTATGTGCTATGCAGTGACATATCTGGCTATGCAGGTTAGTCAGCGCACACCATGTTGGCTGTAGTCCTGTTTGTGAGGGATGCACCGCCCTGACTACAGCTGCTGGGGCATCACTTGGGTAGGCACTTCCTACTCCATGATACTCTGGGGGACTGCTGTTGTGTATTTGGCCCATCAGCCGACCAGTCATGCAGATATGACACATGGCTTCAATAACTGAGTTTTGCAATCTATATTATAGTATGGTAATGATTTCCACAGCATGTGACTACCTCCTGGCAGGTTCATCTGAGTAACATATGGCTTATTAGACATGATCACAAATGAACCTCTTAGCTACATGCTGCAAACTATGGCTTTTTTGTTGAAGCTGGCTGTCCTTACCACAGCCTACGCTCTGGCTTTGTTTCTGTTGTCATAAAATTCACTGATGAGAAGCAATGTAAGGGAGGAAAGAGTTTATTTGGCTTTCAATTCCAGTTACAGTTCATCATTTTGGGGAAGTCAAGGTAGATATTTGAAGCACGTAACATCCTACCCAGTCAAGCAGAGAGAAACAAATGCATGGAAACTGCCCGCTGCTCACTTCAGCAACCCAGAGGCACACTGGCTGCAACTGCCAGTCTTTTGACTAGAACAGCCGGAATACCTACCCCACCACCTCAGCTGGGAAGAGGTCACTGAATCCGATTTTCATTACAGGTTTGGTCTTGATTTGGTCCATGGGAAACCATGAGACAATGAGCAAGCAGGGGTGTTTGAACCAACCATAGTTAAAGCAGAGTCTCAAGTTCGCAAGAGGCCACATCCCCATTCTTTGAATGGATCATTTTGGGGGCCCTGCATAATGGTGCATGCCTTTGATTCAAGTACTCAGGGAGGCACAGAAAGGTGGATCTCTGGGAGTTCAAAGCCAACCTGATCTACAAAACGATTTTCAGGCTATATGGTGAGACCCTGACTCAAAAACAAACAGAAAATCAATGATCAGAGAAAATCATACCCAGAAAGCAAAAACAATAAACATGGAAATTACGAAAAAGTGGTTCACTCTGGAGCCCTTGATGACTGACTAGACTTCCCTTTTATTTATGACAGTGTCAGGTCCAATGTCTTAGCCTTGGGTGTCTCACATTAAAGCAAGCTGTCTACCTGGGTTCCTGCCCTCACTTTGGTCCTCTGGTTTCATGTTTTATTTAGTGTTTCACTGATTTAACAAGAACTGTCCAAGGGTGGTGGCTGTCAGGCAGATCATCCTCTCTGAACACACATTGCGACCCCCATCCCACCGCCAATGCACAGGGCTGCAACCCCACGTGTCCCACCCACTCTCTCCAGGGTGTGTAACAAGGTCACTAGAATCCTACAGCCAGATGCTCCCAGAGGGTGGCCCAAGGCAATGGCTCCTCCATCGATGTTGACCTATAGAGAAGAAGGGCTTTAAGTCAGTCCTCTGGACACAGGCTGATACCTATCTTATCTTTCTCCCCCCAGTGTTATGCTAGCAGGCCATCCTTTCAAACTCAACTTTCACTGTAAGGCTTAGGAATAAATAATGCCTGTGTGACACCTGATGTCTCCCTTGTTTCTAGAATGTTCCACTGGTTCTGATATGAACAAACACACTCAGTTCTTTGCTGTGAAAAACAAAAACAAAAAACAAAAACAAAAAAAACAAAAAACAAAACCAAAAAACAAAACCCAACTGAGAATTAGCTTGTCTTTGTTCATCTCTTACTAAGGTGACCAGTCCTGCGAAATGACCTCATTTGTTGTATTTTACAGCCTTAAACACAGATTGTACAAGTCCATTGGCAAACACAACTTCATGGTTACCTTCTCAGGATTTAATCCAAGTTCTTTAGCTATTGCCACAGACACAGCTGCAAAGGCTTCATTGATTTCAAACACGTCAACATCCTCCAGGGACCAGCCTGCCTTTGCAACCTACAGGAAAGATTAACTGAGGTCAAACCATTCAGTACTAACACAAAGAAATATACAAGTTGCTGGAAAGATGCCTCAGTGTTAGGAACTCGCTGCTCTACCATGAGGACCAAACCTCAGATCCCAGCGCTCTTGATGCGTGGATGGCTCACCAGTGCCTGTAACTCCAGCTCTACAGGATCATATACCCTCTTGTGGCCTCCATGGGCACTGGTATGTGGATGCATACATGAATGAGCGTGCTTGCGCGCGTGTGCGCACGCACGCATGCATGCACACACACACGCATGCACACTCAATAATTTAAAATGAAGAAAAGATATAAATAATATACTCCCCAAAGATACACCTCTAGTAGAAAACTGCCACTATGAGGCCAGGTGTGCCATGGTGGCCTGTGCCTGTAAACCAAGGGCAGGGGAGGCTACGGTCAGCCTGCACAATGATACCCCAGCTGGAAGCACTGTTAGTACGGAGTGTTCTGTTATGAGCCCTGTGACATACAGTTCTTTCAGCAAAGCTGATTTCGTTCAAGAGGTGGATATTCTCTGGGTAGATGTGGACACACACACACACACACACACATTGTAATCACAGCACGTTAGAAGCTCAGGCAGGACAGTTGTCTACATTTAAGGGCAGCCTGGGCTACAGAACAGGGCCCAGCCTCAAAACCAAAGATTGCATGCTAAAATATCCCTTAAGGTGGAAGTCTAAACTGTCCGAACTGTTATGTGCAGTTAATATAGCATGCATTAGCCGGGCAGTGGTGGTGCACGCCTTTAATCCTAGCACTTGGGAGGCAGAGGCAGGTGGATTTCTGAGTTCAAGGCCAGCCTGGTCTACAAAGTGAGTTCCAGGACAGCCAGGGCTACACAGAGAAACCCTGTCTTGAAAAACCAATATATATATACATATATATGTATATATATATATATGTATGTATGTATGTGTATATATCTATCTCATACATTGGACTTACGGCATCTGACTTAGAAGGATCTGGGCTGGAGAGATGGCAGGCAGCACTAGCTGCTCTTCCAGGGTCCCATGTTTGATTCCTCACACTCATGCGAAGGCTCATAATAGTCTGTAGCTCCAGACCCAGGCGATCTGACACCTTCACTGGCACACAGTGGTTTGCAGACATATATGCAAACAAAACACTTATACATATAAAATATAATTTTAAAAAAGCTGACCTGGGGCTGAAGAGATGGCTCAGTAGGTAAAGTGTAAGTGTCCTGAGGTCAATCCCCAGAACCCAATTAAAGAAAAAAAAGCATGTAGCATGGTGGGGCACCTATGGCCACACTGCTGATGGCTGGGATGGGCAGATCTCTGCAGCCTGACGGCCACCCAACCTGGCCTACCTGGAGAATTTCAGACTAGTGTGAGCCTTTGTATCAAAGATGCAAGGGAAAGCACAGCTAGTCCAGTCAGCTCAGTGAATAAATCACTTGATGTCAGCCTTTACTTCTGAGTTCTCCAGGTCCCACAAGTAGAACAAGAACAACTCCTGGGCTGGAGAGATGGTTCAGTGGTTAAGAGCACTGGCTGCTCTTCCAGAGGTCCTGAGTTCAATTCCCAGCAACCACGTGGTGGCTGACAACCATCTGCAATGCGATCTGATGCCCTCTTCTGGTCTGTCTGAAGACAGCTAAAGTGTACTCACTCATATACATAAAATAAATAAATAAATCTAAAAAAAAAAAAAAGAGTAACTCCTACAAGTTGTCCTCTGACTTCCACATGTGCACCAAACCTACACACACACACACACACACACACACACACACGCTCACACAAACACATGCACATACACAAACCCCAGACCACTAGGAGGTCATTCTTCAGTGACAGGGTCCTAAGGAGATAAAGAAGATAGAAAGCTGTGGCCAGGATGCTCTGCACAAGCTATGTCTTATACTGAGCAAGCTAATTAACAAGCACAGGACCTTCTATACCGCTTTTAGTCAAGAAATGGGACAATTGGATGAAGTCAGCAGGAAGCTAATCAACCAATGTTGTACAAGAGGAACACAGGGTATCTTCAGTGTGCCACACACAGAGCACAAAATGGCCTTAGGATGGATAATTCTATCTCTTCAGGGGTAAACACCAAGCTCCCAGGAACTGAAACCTTAACTACTCCAAGACCCTGATCCTAGCTCCAGACTGGATCTTGCCAAGTCTGCTCTTGGACAAGGACATTAAACTAGGTTCCTTTTATCCTGTCAACCCAGCCTTTGAGAAGCCTTGGATTGGCCTGGCTCTGAACACAAACACACAGACACACACACACACACACACACACACACACGGACAGACACACACACACAGACATACACAAACATACACACACAGATATACACACACAGAGACATACACACATAGACATACATACAGAGACACACACACAAATACAAACACACAGACACAAACACAAAGTGACAGAGATAAAGATATACAGAGACAGACACATACATAGATAAGACACAGACACATATTAAAGAATGTATATAGTTGGGACTGGAGAGATGGCTCAGCAGTTAAAAGCACTGACTGTTCTTCCAGAGGTCCTGAGTTCAATTCCCAGCAACTGCATGGTGGCTCTCAACCATCTGTAATGGGAACCAATGCCCTCTTCTGGTGTGTCTGAAGACAGCTACAGTGTACTCATATACATAAAATAAATAAATAATTTAAAAAAAGGATGTATGTAGTTAATTTTTTAAAATTCTATTTTGTATATGGGTGTTTGCCTGTATGTATGTAAGCAAGTGCATCACATGCATACCTGGTGCCTGTGGATTTTAGAAGCGCCTGAGCTCCTCTAGGACTGGAGATACTGATGGCTGCTGTCTTCCACATGGGTGCTGGGACTCTAACTCAAGTCCTCTGAAAGAACAGCCAGTGCTCTTAACCACTGAGCCATCTCTCTAGCCCTCATATGTGTAGGCTTTTTTTTTTTAAAGATGAAATAATACTCAATGTATCCTCTGCCTTCATACAAACCCAAAGTCACAAGTACATACACAAGTATGTGATCCAGATATAAGGAAACCAAATTCACATTAGGCTTGTGGAACACAATGTTACAAAAGGCAAACAGCAAATAAAACCTGGTGGAAGTAACAAAATCCAGCACGTCTTTACACTTCAGAGTGGAAAGGGGAATGGAGGGGCTTAAGGAGGGCTTAGTACAGAGCTGCAGGCTGCTGCCCCCAAGGCCAACAAAGCCAAGGAGAGGTCTGCACAGCTGAGACAGACAGACATGCAGGTGCAAACCTGAAGTCTCAGTAGCTGGGAGGAAGAGGCTAAAGGCCTAAGAGTTCAAGGTGTTCAAAGTCATCCTGAGTATGAAGGCAGCTTGGGCTATTAGGGACACTGTTATAAACAGACAGATAGATGGACAGACAGCACACAAACCAAACAACTGAAAGGCTACAGTGGAAGACTCACAGCTTGCTTTATGGCTGGAATTGGTCCTTCTCCCATAACAGAAGGCTCCACACCAGCTTGTGACCAGGAGACGATTGTTGCTAAAGGTCTCAGCATCCGACTCTCAGCTTCTGCCTTCTTCATGAGAACCACGGCGGCAGCACCGTCGTTCATTCCTGTAAACAAGTGGCCTGTTGTTGACAGTGCTCCTTACCTTCAGGTATGGACCCAGGGCCTGCTTTCCACCTGAAAGCATTAAGCTGCTGACATCTTGCCAAAGGGTTCTGCTTGCTGTGATTCATCAGACTTCAGTGTACTTAGAAATGGTCAAGTCTGGAGTGTGGTACTGACCACACAATATTACAAAATTCCCCAAAAAGCAACGGAGAGGGAGGATACTGAAGAAACAAATTAGGCTTCATTCACAGTTACTGAGGTTTTTCAGAATTTGAGAAGTATGAAGGCAAATAACCTCTGAAGCCTTTTTTTTTTTGAGACAGAGTCTCTTTAGCCTTGGGTGGTCTGGAATTCCCCATGCTGACCAGGCTGGCCTCAACCTCACAGAGCTCTGGTGCAATGCTGGGATTAAATAAGTGTCTCACCATGCCTGGCAACTTTAGAGGTTTTGTTTTTTTCCTTCTCTGTGTAGCCCTGGACTAAATTTGTATAGACCAGGTGGGCTTCCAACTCACACCACCATCGCTTGGACAAGTTCAGAGTTTTAATTTTATTGTCTCATGTTTAAACTTGTATGCTTAGTCTAGATGTCAAGAAAGCAATCACTTCATTCAGTACAGATTAAGAAAACAGCCAAGCATATGGAAACTATAAATGTCCCCCTTCAACCCAGCTCTAGGAGTCATGTTGTGTAGAAAGGCATATTCACTTGGGAGACCTCCTCAGAGTTGGTATCGCCCTCGGTGTCCCTCACAAATCACACCTGAGGCATTCGCTGGGGTGACGGTTCCTGTCCCATCAGTAAGAAAGTAAGGTTTCAGCTTGCCCATGGCTTCAAGGTTACTCCCATGACGAGGAAACTCATCGATTTTCATTTCAGTAAGACCTGCAGAGAGCAAAACCAGTTACTTGGAATGAATACAGAGAAGGCAGAGTTCTGGGACTGGGGACTTCTCAGAATCAAGTGAGAATCAGTGGCATTTGGAAGAAAGGTCTGTTACCATTTACCCACTTTCATTCCAGTAGAAACTGCTAGAATTACTGCATGCTCTCCCATGAGAACTCCTTGTGAGCACTCAACCTGTTTCAAATCCACAGCCCTTCCTCAGGGCAGCAGTTCTTTGTATTGTATGGACACAGGTTTGGGTCACTGCATTTAGCTAGTTACAACTGAGTGGATCAGGAGTGGTGCAATCCACCTTGTATGAGCTGGGCATCAGTGTCAGATTCTGCTTCAGATTATGGTGACTGTGTCCTTAAGGAACTGTAGAGACTGATTAGCATTTAAGGGTGCTTGCTGCTCAGTTATGGGGACCAGAATTCACACCCATCTTCGGCAGCTCATAAATACCTGTAACTCTGGCTCCTAGGGACCGGAGGCCTTTAGATGGCTTCCAAGGGTATTCACACACATGTGTGTGCATGTAATCACACAGACACAGATACACATCCCAAAAGTGTTCCCTTTTGAATGTGAATGTCAGAGACATACAAGATCAACAGGGGGAACAGATGCCATTCCCAAAAGATTTGGAAAACTGTTTTCTTCTGACAACCACAAACCTGATGCTCCACTTCCCATGAAACCCTTGGGATACACACTGCAGCTATGGGCACTTTGAAGATGACAGTTTCCCATGTGACCATATCCTGCTGTGGTGACAGTATTCTCCAGCTAGGTATGCTGGCACACACTTGTAATCCCAGCACTCAGCAGGTAGAAGCAGGAGGATCACCCAGCAGTTGGAGCCCAGCCCGGTCCACACAGTAAGCACTAGGCCATGCAGGCTACACAGTAAGACCAAGTCTCAGAACACAGCACATCACCACCTGCCTCCCCCACTCAGATGTGTAACAAC
>JAPYYD010006849.1:0-10779 GCA_028551405.1 Uromys caudimaculatus
TCAGTTTGTTGAAAGATTACCTTTTTGCGTTTTCTATAATGTGGTTTCCCTCGTTGAGTTGACGTTTACCATTTATTATCCTTTGTAGGGTAGGTTTTGTGGAAACATATTGTATAAATTTGGTTTTGTCATAGAATATTTTGGTTTCACCATCTATGTTAATTGAGAGTTTTGCTGGGTATAGCAGCCTGGGCTGGCAGTTGTGTTCTCTTAGGGTCTGTATGAGATCTGCCCAGGATCTTCTAGCTTTCATAGTCTCTGGTGAGAAATCTGGTGTAATTCTGATAGGTGTGCCTTTATATGTTACTTGACCGTTTTTCCTTACTGCTTTTAATATTCTTTCCTTGTTTTGTGTATTTCTTGTTTTCACTATAATATGACAGGACGAATATCTTTTCGGGCCCAATCTATTTGGGGTTCTGTAAGCTTCTTGTATATTTATGTTCATCTCTTTCTTTAAGTTAGGGAAGTTTTCTTCTATGATTTTGTTGAAGATATTTACTGGTCCTTTAAGTTGGGAATCTTTACTCTCTTCTCTACCTATTATCCTTAGGTTCTGTCTTCTCATTGTGTCCTGGATATCATGGATGTTTTGGGTTAGGAGCTTTTTGCATTTTGTATGTTCTTTTACTGTTGTGTCAATGTTGTCAATGGTATCTTCTGCTCCTGAGATTCTCTCTTCTATCTCTTGTATTCTGTTGGTTATGCTTGCATCTAAGACTCCTGATCTCTTTCCTAGGTTTTCTAACTCCAGGGTTGTCTCCCTTTGTGATTTCTTTCTTGTTTCTATTTCTATTTTTAGCTCCTGGATAGTTTTGTTCATTTCCTTTTTGTGTTTGATTGTGTTTTCCTGTAATTCTTTAATGGATTTCTGTGTTTCCTCTTTAAGGGCTTCTAGTTCTTTACCTCTGTTCTCTTGTGTTTCTTTAAAGGTGTTAATTTCTTTCTTAAAGTCTTCTATCATCATCATGAGAAATGATTTTAAATCTGAGTTTTGCTTTTCTGTCATATTGGGGACTCCAGGGCTTGCTGTGGTGGGAGAGCTGTGTTCTGATGATGCCAAGTGGCCTTGGTTTCTGTTCCTTAGGTTTATGCCCTTGCCTTTTGGCATCTTGTTAACTCTGATGTTAGCTGATCTTACTGTCTGGCTATGGCTTTTCTCACCTGCAGGCCTCTGTATCAATACTCCTTGAAGACCAACTCTCTCTGAGAGTTTTTTTTTCCACGCTCTTGGGTGAGTAACTTTCTCCCGGTGCTGCTTGACTATGGTGGCCCAGGCAGAAGTCTCCTGCCGCCGCTGCTGTTGGGATTCAGGGAATTTCTATGCCCGCCTACCTCAGTCCCTGTGTCTCGCAGGTTCGAGGCAGTTCTTGGTGAGCTGTGGAGCTTGTCTTGGCCCCACTCCTGGCTTTTCCAAGCTCCTGGGAGGGTAGCTTTCTCCCGGCGCTAAATGGCTATGGAGCCCTGTGTCCCTAGCTGAGGTCCCCAGCCGCTGATCGCTAGGAGTTTCTTTTGGTATGTGTTGCTCCTTGGTAGAAGGAGCCAATCAATTGGTACAGGTATTACATTGAAGTGGAATTTTTATGTTCCTTATTTTGCTCACAGTAGAAGGAAAAATATACTATGAGTTTTGCTTTATAAAAACAAACAATGCTGTAGGGAAATGTTTGACATGCAGTGTTTCTACAAGACAAAACTAGTAAATAATTTTCTGAGAGGGAGGACTCATATTCCCTGGATTGTTCCAGTTGGCATTCAGTTTAGATTCTTTAGAAGGTCTAAGAACAAAAAAATACTTTTAAAACAGTTTTTAAAGGAGGTTTTGACTTGAATAACTGAAGCAGTAAATTCGTCTATCTTTTCCTTTGTGCTCAAGGATATGACTGTGGAGATAAGATTAACAAGCTGTTGCAACAACAGTGTGGTGTCTTTGGTCTTTCTAAATATAGCTTCCTTGATTTAAGTCCAGGACCAACTTTCTTTCACTTATCTACCATAAATCACCACTCTCCAATGTACATTCTTTTTCTTTTTTCTTTTTAATCATTTATTTATTTATTTATTTATTTATTTATTTATTTATTTATTTATTTAAACAATCTCCAGATTCCACTCCCCCCTCATACACTCTCCAACCATTCCACATCCCACACCTCCTCCCCACCTCCCGGTCTCCACGCCTCAACCCTACTTAACCAGACCTCTAAACTCCCTAGGGCCTCCAGTCTCTTGAGAGTTAGATGCATCTTCTCTGACTGAACCCTGACCCAGTAGTCCTCTGCTGTGCATGTGTTGGAGACCTCATATGCTGCCTGGTCGGTGGTCCAGTGTCTGAGAAATCTCAGGGGTCCAGGTTAATTGAGATTGCTGGTCTTCATAGTGGTTGGCTCTCCTCCTCAACCTCTTCCAGCACCTCCCTAATTTAACCACAGGAGTCAGCAGCTTCTGCCCATTGGTTGGGTGCAAATATCTGCATCTGACTCCTTCAGATGCCTCCTGGGTCTTCTGGAGGGCAGTCATGACAGGTCCCTTTTTGTGAGTGCTCCATAGCTTCAGTAATAGTGATAGGCCTTGGGGCTTCCCCTTGAGCTGAAACTCACTTTGGGCCTATCACTGGACCTTCTTTTTCCTCAGGCTCCTATCCATTTCCATCCCTGCAATTCTTTCAGACAGGAACAATTATGGGTCAGAGTTTTGACTGGGTTGGCAACCATCTCTCACCCAATGCCCTGTCTTCCTGCTGGAGGTTGACTGAACAAGTTCATTCTCCCCACTGTCAGGCATTTCATCCAAGGACTCTCCCTTTGAATCCTGAGAATCTCTCCCCTCCCAGGTCTCTGGTGCAATCTGGAGGGTCCCCCCAACCTCCTACCTCCTGAGGTTGCCTATTTCCATTCTTTCTACTGGCCCTTAGGGCTTTGTCTTTTTCCCTCACCCAATACCAGATCAGGTTCCCCTCTTTCTCCCCCTCCTCCATCTCCCTTCCCTCCCAGGTCCTTTGCTCCCTCCCCACTTGTGATTGCTTTCTTCTCCCTCCCAGATGAGAAAGAGGAGTCCTTACTTGGGCCCTTCAGCTTGTTGACCTTTTTGAGTTCTGTGGATACTATCTTGGTTGTTTTGTATTTTGCATTTCTTTCTTTCTTTCTTTCTTTCTTTCTTTCTTTCTTTCTTTCTTTCTTTCTTTCTTTCTCTTCTTCTCTTTCTCTTCCTCCTCCTCCTCCTCCTCCTCCTCCTCCTCCTCCTCCTCCTCCTCCTCCTCCTCCTCCTTCTGGCTAATATCCAACTATTAGTGAGTACATACCATGCATGTCCTTTTGGGTCTGAGTTACCTGACCCAGGATGATATTTTCTAGTTTCATCCATTTGCCTGCAAAACTCAGGATGTCCTGGTTCTTAATAGCTGAGTAGTATTTCATTGTGTAAATGAACCACATTTTCTGCATCCATTCTTCTGTCATTGGATATCTGTGTTGTTTCCAGATTCTGGCTATCACTTACAAGGCCACTGTGAACATAGTGGAATGCATGACATTGTGACATGGTGGGGCATCTTTTGGGTATATTTACAAGAGTAATATTTCTGGGTCTTCAGGTAGATCTATTTCCAATTTTCTGAGGAACCTCTAGATTGATTTCCAGAGTGGTTATGCCAGTTTGCAATCCCACCTGCAATGGAGGAGTGTTCCTCTTTCTCCACATCCTCACCAACATGTGTTGTCACCTGTGGTTTGATCTTAGCCATATGATTGGTGTAAGGTGGAATCTCAGGGTCATTTTGATTTGCATTTCTCTGATCAATAAAGACTTTGAACATTTCTTTAGGTGCTTCTTAGCCATTCGAGATTCCTTTGTTGTGAATTCTCAGTTTAGTTCTATACCTCATTTTTTGATTGGGTTGTTTGGTTTTTTGGTGGTTAGCTTCTTGAGTTCTTTATATATTTTGAATATTAGCCCTCTATTGGATGTGGGTTTAGTGAAGATTTTTTTTTCCCAATCTGTAGGTTGCCAATTTGTCTTATTGACTATATCCTTTGCCTTACAAAAGCTTTCCAGTTTCATAAGGTCCTATTTATCAATTCTTGATCTTAGAGCGTGAGCCATTGGAATTCTGTTTAGGAAATTTCCCCTTGTGCCAAAGAGTTCAAGGTTGTTTCCTACTTTCTCTTCTAGTAGATTCAGTGTATCTGATTTTATGTTGAGGTCCTTGATCCACTTGGACTTGAGTTTTGGGCAAGGTGACAAATATGGGTCTATTTTCATTTTTCTTCATACAGACAGCTGGTTAGACCAGTACCATTTATTGAAGATGCTTTCTTTTTTCCACTGTGTATTTTTGGTGTCTTCGTCAACGATCAAGTGTCCATTAAGTGTGTGGTCTTATTTCTGGCTCTTCAATTCTATTCCATTGATCAATGTGTCTGTCTCTGTACCAATACCATGCAGGTTTTTTTTTTTTTTTTTTTTTTTTTTTTTTTTTTTTTTTTTTTTTTTTTTTTTTTTTTTTTTTTTTTTTTTAATCACTATTGCTCTGTAGTAAAGCTTGTGGTCAAGGATGGTGATTTCCCAGCTGTTCTTTTATTGTTAAGAATTGTTTTCACTATTCTGGGTTTTTGCCTTTCCAGATGAATTTGAGAATTGCTCTTTCCATGTATTTGAAGAACTGTGTTGGGATTTCAATGGGGATTGCATTGAATCTGTAGATTGCCTTTGGTAGGATGGCCATTTTTACTATATTAATTCTGCCAATCCATGAGCATGGAATATCTCTGCATTTTCTGAGATCTTCTTAGATTTCTTTCTTGAGAGACTTGAAGTTATTTGTCATACAGGTCTTTCCCTTGTTTTGTTAAAGTTACCCCAAGATATTTTATATTATTTGTGGCTATTGTAAAGGGAGTTGTTTATATTTCTCAGCCTGTTTATATTTGTATAAAGGAAAGCTACTGATTTATTTGAGTTTATTTTATATCTGGCCACTTTCCTGAAGTTGTTTATCAGCTGGAGAAGTTCTCTGGTAGAATTTTGGGGGTCCCTTATGTATACTATCATATCATCTGCAAATAGTAATACCCTTATTTCTTCTTTGCCAATTTGTATCCCCTTGATCTCTTTTTGTTGTTTTATTTTTCTAGCTAGTACTTCAAGTACTATATTGAATAGATATTGGGAGAGTGGGCATCCTTGTCATCTCCCCAATTTTAGTGGGATTGTTTCAAGTATGTCTCTATTTAATTTGATATTGGTTGTTAGTTTGCAGCTTTATTCTGTTTTGGTATGGGCCTTGAAATCCTGATCTCTCCATTACTTTTAACATGAAGGGGTGTTGTATTTTGTCAAATGCTTTTTCTGCATCTAAGCAGATGATCATGTGATATTTCTCTTTGAGTTTGTTTATATAATGGATTAAGCTAATGGATTTTTGTATATTGAACTAACCTTGCATCCCTGGGATGAAGCCTACTTGATCGTGGTGAATGATGGTTTTGATGTGTTCTTGGATTTGGTTTGCAAGAATTTTATTGAATATTTTTGCATTGATATTCATAAATGAGTTTGGTGAAGTTCTCTTTTTTTGGTTGGGTCCTTGTATGTATGGTTTAGGTCTCAGAGTAATTGTGGCTTCATAGAACAAGTTAGGTAGTATTCCTTCTGTATCTATTTTATGGAATAGTTTGAGGAATACTGGTATTAGGTCTTCTTTGAAGGTCTGGTAGAATTCTAAATCCATCTGGCCCTGGGTTTTTTTTTTTTTTTTTTTTTTTGATTGGGAGGTTTTTAATGACTTCTTATATTTCCTTGTGTGATATGAGCCTGTTTAGATAGTTTACTCTCTCTTGATTTAACTTTGGTATGTGATATCTGTCTAGAAAACTATCAATTTCATCTATATTTTCCAGTTCTGTTGAGTATAGGCTTTTATAGTAGGATCTTATGATTTTTTGAATTTCCTCCATTTCTGTCACTATGTCTCACCTTTCATTTATGATTTTGTTAATTTGGATACTGCCTCATGCCATTTAATAAATAATAAATCACCATCCAAATTTATTCATGCAAAAATACTCAGTAAAATACTTACAAATCAAATCTAAGAACTCATGAAAATGATGGCCTACTGTAATCAAGTATGCTTGATGACAGAGATGCAGAGATGATTCAATACAGGAAAATCAGTAAATGTAATCTACCATATAAATAAACTTGAAAAGAAAAAACACACATGATCATTTCATTAGATGCCAAAAAATTGTCTTTGACAAAGCTAACACCCATTCACAATAAAATCCTGAAGAGATTAGAGATATAAGTGACATGTAAAAATATAATAACAAAGGCAATTTGCAGCAAGCTTGTAGACAACAACAAATTAAGTGGAAGGAAACTCAAAGCAATCCCTCTAAAATCAGGAATAAGACAAGGCTTCCCAGTCTCTCCGTATCTATTGAATATAGTACTTGACATTTTTATCTATCAAAATAAAACAACTGTAGAACATCAAGGGGATACAAACTCAGAAGGAAGAAGCCAAATATCATTATTTGCTGATGATATGATAGTATATATAATTGACCCAAAAATTCTACCAGGGAACTCATTTATCTGATTAACACCTTTAATGAACTGACTGGACAGGAGATTAACTAACAAAATTAGTTACCCTCCTATATACAAATGAAAAACAGATTGAGAAATGAATCAGGAAACACACCCTTCACAATAACCACAAATAATAGAAAATATCTTGGGGTAACTATAACCAAGAAAGCAAAAGACAAAAATCTTTCATAAAATCTTCAACTTTTTGAAGAAAGAAATTGAAGAAGATATCAGAAGATGAAAATTCATGTTCATAGACTGGTAGGATTAACATAGTGAAAATGGCCATCCTTCATAATCTACAAATTCAAGGCAATCCCTATTTAAATTCCAACATAATTTTTACAGATATTGAAAGGACAATACTCAATATCATATGGAAAAATAAAAATTTCATGATAGCTTAAACAATCCTGAACAATAAAAGAATGTTGTAAGTGTCACTATTCCTGATTTCAAGTTGTACTACAGAGTTACAGTAACAACCACATGATACTGGCATTAAAAACACACACATTTATCAATGGAATTAAATTGAAGATTCAGACATAAATTCACACACCCATGGGCACCTGATTTTTGAATAAAAAAACTAAAGTACAGACTAGAAAATAACTTTAACAAATGGTGCTAGTCAAATTGTATGTCTGCATGTAGAACAATTCAAATAGATCTATATTTATCACTCTACAAGAAACTCATTCAAGTGCACCAAAGATCTTACCATAAAACTAGTTTCAGTGAAACTCCTAGAAGAGAAAGTGGGGAATAACCTTGAAAGATCGCACATTCATAGCACAAAAGTACTAAGATTATCAATGAGTGAAGTCTCATGAAACTAGAAAGCTTCTGTAAGACAAAGAACATCATCAATATCTCAAAGAGGCAGCATACAAATTGGAAAGATTTTTACCAACTCTACATCTGACAGAGGTCTAATATCCAAAATATATAAAGAACTCAAGAAATTAGATATCTCAAAACAAAATAATCTAATTCAAAACTTAGGTACAGATTTAAACAGAATTCTCAATAGAGGAATCTCAAACGGCTTAGAAACACTTGAAATGTTAAACATCATTAGCCATCAGTGAAATGCAAATCAAAGCTACTGAGATTCTATCTTATACTTGTTAGAATGACTGAGATAAATAATACAACTAACAGTTTATGCAGGCAAGAATATGGAAGAAGGAAACACTTCTCCATTGCTGGTAGGAGTGCAAACATATACAGCCACTCTAGACATCAATATGGTGGTTTCTCAGAAGATTTGTAATCAATTTACCTGAAGATCCATCTATATCACTCAATGGAATAATCCCAAAGGACACTTTGTACTACCACAAAGACACCTGCTCAATTATGTTCATTTTGGCTTTATTGATAGTAGCCAGAAACTGGAAGCAACCTAGATATACCACAAATGAAGAACTGATTTTAAAAAATAGAACATTTATAAAATGAAGAATTAGTCATCTGTTAAAAATAATGACATCCTGACATTTGCAGGCAAATGGACACAACTAGAAAAAAATAATCCTTAGTGAGATAATCCAGATCCAGAAAGATAAATATATTATGTATTCACTTATAAGTGGATATTAGCTACAATCCACAGACTCAAAGATGTTAGATAAAGAGGAGAGGTCTACTGGGGACACATGTACTTCCCTAGGAAGGGAATTTAGAATAAAATTTGAAGGTGGACTGGAAGTGTATGGGCATGGGAAGAGGAAGGATCAGAAACTGCTTCCAGTTTCTGGCTACTATGCATATAACCAAAATTAACATAGTTGAGCAGATATCTTTTTGATAGGATAGAGTGCCCTTGGAGTATATGACATTAAGTGGTGTAGATGGATATTGATTAAAAATCTTCTAAAGTCTGGGAGGAAAGGATGATGAAAAGAGAGGAGGAGGGAATGGAAGGAGGGAGGGAGAGAGAGCAGAGAGAACAGAGAGATACATCTAGAATTGGGGAGCATTGGTAGTGCAGTGAAAACGTTCAGGAATCTATGAGGGTGATCCAGGTGAAGATTCCTAATAATAGACTCTGATCTAGCCATCTTTTATAGCCAAGAAAGCCTTCCATTGGTGGGACTAATTTGCATTCTGTTGAGTTGTTGCTTGGGTGGCCTGTGGAGACCCCAAAAGAACCAGGACTGATGCTAGGACAGAAAGTCATTCTCTGAAAACTGTTCTCTGAAAACTGACAGTGGGACCCCATTGCTAAGAACAACAGCCACACATTGAAAGTAGAGCAGTCAAGCTAGTACCTGAATGGAATTATTACCTCTATGTTCTACTCTCTTTGGAATGAGAAGGTACACTGAAGGCTACTGAAATAGAAACATAGATACCAACCCATTCACAAAACTTTTGACCTATACTCTTTCATACCTGAAAGATGTTCTGGGGCAATGGTGGCACAGAACTTGTGGGAGTAGCCAACAAATGTTTTGTTAAACTCAGGGTTCATACCACAAGAGGGAGCCAATGCCCTACATTTCCTGGATGGCCAGGATTAGGAGACTGGTTAGGCCAAACACTTGGAGGAACCAAACATGATTGTCTGGCTATCTATCCATCTGAATATATATATATATATATGAATGAAATGATTCCTAATGATAATTTACTATATTCATAGATTGGTGTCTTGTTCAGTTGTCATCAAGAGACTTCCTCGTGCAGATGATGGAAGCAGATGCAGAGATCCATGGCCAGACATGAGTCAAAGAGAGAGTCTAAATTGGAAGTCTCTATTGATCCTTCCCCCCTCAGAGTTCAAGGAATCCTATGGAACAGGTAGAGAAGAGATTGTAAGAGTCAATGGGGATAGAGGACATTAGGAGAACATAGCCTACAAAAAAAAAAAAGGTCAAAAAGTCGGGGGGGGGGGCAATTGTAGATCCTACATGGGTCTGCCCCAGGTATTCTGCATATTTGTTATGACTGTTAGCTTGGTGTTTTTGTGGGACTATTAACAGTGAGAATGGGTTTATCTGACTCTTACCAGTTCGTGACAGACTTTTTCTCTTATTTTGCGCCTTGCACTCATCTCTTGTAGGCCTGCCTTTCCTGAAAAGGAAATGGAGGGGAAATAGAGCTGATGGGGAGAGTTGGGGAGTTGGGAGGAGTAAAGGGAGGGGAACCTGTGACTGGGATGTCTGTATTAGACAAGAATCTATTTTCGATAAAAAATAAAAAATAAAGAAGGATCTTGTATCAGAACTACTTTAACATAATTGCATTAAATGATTCTAGTTTGTAAAGAGACTCTTTCTACTATCTGTAGAGAGTTCTTGGTGCCACCTTCTAGGAATTTGACACTGGGCTAAGACAGACAAGGAATGTGTTCTTTGTTTCTTAATGGGTCTTGTTAAGACCCTGAATACAGTAATCATGGGGCCTTTGTTTATGCTTTATTTGTTCCTTAACTACTTTGTTTATGATTTGTTTGTTCCTTGAATCCTTTATTTATGCCTTAGGACTGGCCATATCCTTTGTATATACCTAGAATGAAGTAAAAGCAGACTGGCTGGAGTCATGTTATAGTGTTGTCTAATTGTCTTTTTCTTTCCAACCCTCACTCCCACCCTCAAGACCTTGTTGACTGATTGAGCTGGTTTGGTCAACTGTCTTACAGAGGCAAGCTTCCATGTTGATTACTTTTGTACAGAGTGAGCCATGAGGCAGACAACTATGATCAGCCTCCTGGTAATAGGAAGTTGAGACCTGTAGTTAGGAATCTTGTCAGGGGGAAACCTCAGCTTGGGCCACAGGGCCCCACACCTGATCAGCGCTGGGACAAAGATCCCTCGCCGGAGATTGCAAGACCCAGCGGAGGGCCTAAGACACGCCCCACAGCTCACCAGAGACTGACCGCCAGCAGCTTCCTGCGACGGCCGGAAACCTCAGCTTGGGCCACAGGGCCCCACACCTGATCAGCGCCAGGACAAAGATCCCTCGCCGGAGATCACAAGACCCAGCAGAGGGCCAAGGACATGCCCCACAGCTCACCAGGAACGCAGAAAAGCTCAACCTGCTTTCTGCGGACCACAGAGACTGACCGCCAGCAGCTTCCGGCGACGGCCGGAAGCCTCAGCTTGGGCCACAGGGCCCCACAGCTGATCAGTGCCGGGACAAAGATCCCTCGCCGGAGATTGCAAGACCCAG
>JAPYYD010006850.1:0-10778 GCA_028551405.1 Uromys caudimaculatus
GTTTCTACTTGGTTGATTTCAGCCCTGAGTTTGATTATTTCCTGCCTTGTACTCCTCTTGGGTGCATTAGCTTCGTTTTGTTCTAGGGCTTTCAGGTGTGTTGTTAAGCTGCTAGTGTATGCTCTCTCCAGTTTCTTTTTGGAGGCCTTTCTAAATCCCTACAGATGTGAATCAATGGGCACTGAGTCACTGACAGATGTTCCTGGTATTGTGGAGACAAAGGATGCAACTTTAGGAAGTGGTTTTGCACTTCAGAAAAGAACAGGCAAATAAACAAACAAAAATACGAGTTCTCTGGCAGTGCCCAACCTTGCCAAAAACCAAACAAAATGAAGAGGTGGAGGGGGAGTTAGAGAAGGATCCTGAATTCAGTCTGGCTTCCCCAAGAAAGCATCCCCAACAGAAATGAAGCATGAGAGAGAGGAACGTCTTGGCTTACTTTCAGATTTTGACAAAGCACAAGAACACAGCAAAACCTTTTTATTTAGTAAAGAACATATTGGACATTTTCTACAGTTTCATGAAAGGCTGAAGTGGCATTTACAAGAGTTTCAAGGACAGACTTATAAAGATTTGTTGAATGGTCTGGTATTTCACTAGTCATTCCAAAGATTTTCACAAGTCACAATATTCTGAGAAATTCTACATGGGGGGAGGAGTGTCAGTGGAGGGAATGAGAATAAATGACTGAATCCAGTTCTTTCTTCATAGCCCCAGCATCTCAGTACTCTTGAGCCTCTCACAGGTGGGCCACCTGGCTGGCGTATCAGCATGAGAAATCGTGAGCTGGAAGCAGCTGGCCTCTGTCTCTCCCCATCTGAGGACAGCACTAATCTTCCATGTCTAACGAGCAGTTTGAGTGCTTGCTAATATATATGCCACTTCTACAAATATAATTTTTCTTCATTTTTATACTTGATACACCCACAGTTCTGACCTATAGATATTCATATCATAACGTTCTATAGGCTTTGGCTATAGATTGTATTAAATAATAATTTAGCCTTCATTATTTATCATTGATGTAAACCTCACAATACTTTCCAGTGTAGATATGATTAATTTAGAACTCAGGTTTCGGAGTCGTGTTGAGCAGGGTTTGGATCCTAATTCATCCCTTACTAAGTATATGCTGTGAGAACACTGAATTAAATAAAGGTATATGCACAAAAGCAGGGACATAGGACAAATAAGCCAGACACATATGACAATTAAGGTTAGTTAAATTTGGTATTTCTCCTGGCTAAATCAACACTAACCTATGAAATCACATCATTTCCCTCCACTTTCATACATACACATATACAGATACAGATATAGATACAGATATAATATTACTATATATAGCTGTGCACTATAGCCCATCCTAATATTTTCTTTCTTCTGACTTCAAAATTATTTATTTTACTTTCTCTATGATGACTTCCCAGGAGAAAAGGATCCTACAGCAAAGGCTGTAGGACATTCATTTAGTTAGAAAGTATGTCTGCTCTGTGGGACAAGCCTGGAGTATCAGTTGAGAGAAGAGAAAACCTGAGGGTTTGGACCCACCACTCCCTCTAGACTCTAGACCGCTCAACTTGAGCTCAACCTTGGGATAGAAGATAGAGTTAGGAATCCAGGAAGCGGAGCAGGAGGAAGCATGTCCCTTGTGAAGGAGTGAGAGAGAGAGAGAGAGAGAGAGAGAGAGAGAGAGAGAGAGAACACAAAGGGAAGACTAGAAACAGATACCTTGTGGAATGCCATAGCAGTGGTCCAGATAATGAGCCAAGGGACTCTGAGGTAGAAATGGAGGAAGGAGGCAGTGGGTGGCAAGAGACACCCAATCCTGTCTGTGGAATTGCTGACTACAGAGCCTGGAGCCGGGTGCTGTCTTAGCTTGTTTTGTGCTGCTACAACAGAACATCATGGGTAATTTATAAAGAGGAGAAATGTATTTGGCTCATGTTTCTGAAAGCTGAATGTCCAAGGGCATAAGAGTCACATCTGTTCAGCATCTGGTGAGGAACCCCTGCTGTATCATCCCATTGTGGAAGGTGAAAGAGCCGGAGAATAAGAGAGAGTGACGGGGGACAACTCACTTCTATTTAGTTTTTAATGTTTATTCCTTTCTTTCTTTCTTTCTTTCTTTCTTTCTTTCTTTCTTTCTTTCTTTCTTTCTTTCTTTCTTTCACTTATTTATTTATTTTTGAGACACAATATCTGTAGCCCAGGCTGGACTCAAAAACAAAACAAAACAAAACAAAACCTCTCCATGTAGTCAGGATGACCTTGCATTTCTGAGCCTTCTTTTTCCACGGTTCCTTCAATAACTAACTAGCCTACTCCTCTATTAACTAACATTAGTCCATTCCTGAGGACTCTGTCCTCGTGAACTAATCACCTAGGACTTGACTCAGTCTCTAACACTATTAATCTGAGGATTAAAGTCTCTATTAGATGACCTAATCACCTAGGACTTGGCTCAACCTCTAATGCTGTTGTACTGAGGATTTAGGTCTCTATTAGATGATGAACGTATACGTAAGGGGAATGCAATCAAGCTATAGAAGGTACTATTGATCAAGGTGGCGGGGTCAGTAGTTGAGCTATTTTCGTAATGAGGTAATCTGCTTGAGGACGTCTAGGTTCTCTATTCCTTTCTTTCATTTTGCTTCAGTTTACTTATTCATTCATCAGAAGTCCCACATGAGCACTGGCGGTATGTCTGGCAATACTCTGCTGAGCTCTGGGATGCCAGAGGAATAGGAAGTTGCATCCTGCCCTCAACTGGGTAGGGAGAAGGTGAACAGGCAATTACAAGACAAGGTGAGTAGTGTGGAGATCGAGGCCCACCAAGGACACCAAGGAAACATAGAGGAGGGGCATCTAACCGGACTGAGGGGCGGGGTAGAGAAATGAGGTAATGTCTCAGTTGAGTCATGAAGGATGGGCAGGGTGAGCCAGGCAGAAGTATGGAGAAGGGCATTTCATGGAGAGGAGCCGCAGGTTCAAAGGCCCAGAGGCAAGGAATTGAATGGCATAAGTGTGGTCCCTGCCAAGTTCTTAGGTATGACTGGAATGTAGAATGCAAGGAGGAGCGGTGGCATGGGTGGTGTTAGAAGGACGACCCAGGGGACACACATAGGCTGTTCTAAGGGAAGCTTAAGTGTGAAGTGAGAGGGTCCAGTTTGAGACTTAGGAAGATAACATCAGCATAGCAGCATGGGGTCCAAACTGGAGCACAGTCAGTCCTTGTGGTAGACAGAGTCAGCTCATCGTCTTCATTATAAAGGCTTAGACTTCAATGGCTATTGGGATAAAATGACATTGATAGATTCCAATGGAGTGAAGAAGGTGTCATCAGCTACATTGATAACTGATTAGGTGATGGGGGCAGGAGAATGGATATGTAAGTATCAAGAATTTCTGGCTTAGAAAGAGGGAGGAGGGGAGCGTTCTTTTTAATTGTCCTAGTAGGAAGAGGAGTAATTGTTATGTATGGTCAGGTGTTAATGGTATTAGGTATGTGTGGTCAGGAATTAACAGTTGATGTCTTAAGTTCTCATAACTATTAGTTGAAACTTTTGAAGCATTTTTTTAACCTAATTTTTTTTGGTGACAGTGAACATCTAAAAATGTCCTGGAATAAAATTAAGATGTGATCACAGCTCTCAAATAGTTCAGTGGTTTAAGAAACGGTAACAGTAACAGTTTGTAGTACAAGTTGATTGTTCATAGTTTTGGACTTTGTGTGTGTGTGTGTGTGTGTGTCTGTCTGTCTGTCTGTCTGTCTATCTGTCTCTGTATATCTGTGTCGGTGTCTCTGTGTGTGTCTCTGTGTATCTGTGTCTCTGAATGTCTCTGTGTGTGTGTCTGTCTGTCTCTCTCTGTATGTGTGTCTGTGTATCTGCATCTGTGTGTGTATGTCCTTGTCTCTCTCTCTCTCTCTCTCTCTCTCTCTCTCTCTCTGTGTGTGTGTGTGTGTGTGTGTATCTGTTCTCTCTGTGTGCCTCTCTCTCTTGTCTCTCTGTCTCTCTTTCTATCTCTGTGTATATGTCTATGTCTGCATTTCTGTATGTGTCTGTGTGTATGTGTGTCTCTGTGTTTCTATGTCTGTGTGTCTCTCTATGTGTTTGTCTGTCTATGTCTGTGTATGTGTCTGTGTGCACGTCTGCGTCTATGTGTATATCTGCATCTGTGTGACATCTGTGTGACGAGATAGGATGCAGATAGGACTCAGCTATAAACAGGAATCACTTCCATCTCATTTCTACTCTATCACACAGTTGAAGGTAACTGCATGAGATTAACTTAGCTCACCAGTGGTTTTAGCTGATGTGTCACATGAGGTTAAATGTACAATTTTTGACTTCTGATGCCATACTAGTGTTATAAAAATCTTTGGATTTTGTTCTTTTGGATTAGAAATTTTGCCACATTAGTGGCAAAATATTTAGCAGACGTGCTCGCCAAGTTTAAGTGGTCCAGAAAGGTGTCAAGGAAAAGGTTGACTCCTGAAGTGGATGGTGAACCTAGGTAAACAGAGGAGCGTCATCACAGACCCCAGACAGTAGGTATCACAACCTGGTTCATAAGCATGGCTTTCCTGCCACCTACGGTACAGTACACACGATCCCTAAAGTTATTACCATGCAGGACAGCTACGTGTCCATTATGCAGAAGAAGCTGACACTCGGGAGGTTTGATGTAAAGGGCACAGGTAGGAAAGGCTTCAGGCCAGAACAGGTTGGCTCTAAGCCATTACCCTTTCCACTGCACTGTACTCTACTGCTTCTCTCTGATGAGGCTGGCTACACCTCCCACTTAGCATTGTTGTTGGGGACAAGCCTCTTTTCTTGAAGCCGAAGGGGGAAATCTTTTCAGCTAGTGCTTTCTGCTCAATATGGTTCTGCTGGGAAGTTCAGACATGCATCCAGCACTAGTTCTAGCAGTTCTCAGGGAGTGGGAAGCAGTCAGCATCAGCACCACTATCCGCATGATCTGGGACTTGTCAGGAATACATCAAATCCTTAGGCTACTCCTCATTCAAGACTACAGAATCAGATCAGGCACTATGGGAACTGACTCCATCATTTACCTTAAGAAAGCTTTCTTGGTGTTTCCATTGCTTTAAAATTTTAGAACCCAAATTTTCATCCCTTACTCTATGATACAAATCAAAAGCCACATGGCTGGCCTCTCTACATCGCAATTTAAAAATGGAAAGACCCTGGGTAGCCCTGAAAGATTCCTGTGTGCTTTGCAGCAGCTCTGAGAACAGCATCTGAGGTGTGAATAAGCCTGCTCTGGGGCTCTGTGCAGACTCTAATAAAGACCCACCCTCTGGACCTGTGAAATATGTTGTGCTGTTTTGTGGGGTTTGAATTTTATAACTGGTCTAAACTTAGAGCAGTCTCTGCCCCAAGCAAGTTCCCAGAGATCTAAGATGTAAACCTTACAGAAACTGTGTGTGTGATCAACAGTTCTCAATATGTGAGTCGTAATTCCTGTGGGAGTCAGAGAACCCTTTCACAAGGGCCACATATCAAATATTTACCTTATATTCATAGTAGTAGCAAAATTACAGTTATGAGTAGTAAGAAAATAATTTTATGGTTGGGGTCACCACAGCCTGAGTAACTGTATTAAAGGGTCACAGAATTAGGAAGGTTGAGAACTACTGCTCTAGAGTGTCCAAGTAGAACTTCTAATTTTTGGCATCTTTCTTGTTTGATCATTGACAGGAAGAAGTGATTGGAGATTTGAAACCAGGTACTGAATATCGAGTGAGCATAGCAGCCTACAGCCAGACTGGCAAGGGGAGGCTTAGCTTCCCTCGGCATGTGACCACTTTGTCTCAAGGTAAAAATAGGCTCAAAATAATTAATAATGGGAAGGGATTTCCATGAACTTATGCCTTCAGTCAGCAAAAATCATGTGCCAGATACTGTTTGGGGCTCTAAGAGGCCAGCGATGACCACAGTAAGCATGTGTCCGTTCTATCAGAATGGAACACGGCCAGTCAACGCATTATCTGATTAGCACATAGTGACAGATTGTAAATGGGGTACCCACAGGCTAGAGAGACTTACCACAGAGGGATGCAGGAAGAACTCACCAAGAAAATAAAAACAAACAAAAAACAAACAAACAAACGAGACTAACCTGTGGGTAGGAATCAAGATACTGAGGAAGAAAAGAGGGGGAGAAAGCCCAGCAATTGTTCATCCATGTGGTACAGAGGTGGATTCTGGGCCCATTGCAATTACTGTTTATACTGTGCCCTCTGTCAGGAAGTGACATTAACCTATCTCTACTCCATTACAAGAAGTGCTTAGAAAGGTGGAAAAGTCCTCTAGGCCTAACCAATAGTGTGCACAAAACCAGAAGGTATGGAAGTCTTGACATATAAACAGGAGTAGGTACCAGATGATGTGAGTCTTTTCACACGAGAGGATGCACCCACATGCCCTACCACGGATGTGTATCCTGGTCATCACAAGAAATACAAACACATACAAGCAAACACACATACAGAAGTGTCGGAAAGTAAGTGGCAGTAACAATGGGGATTTGGTTTCCCTGGGGCTAAGTACCAATGACAACATGGAAACAGATGAATGATTGACAGGAGATGGAGGCGTGGTGGAAGATTCTCAGGGGTACACGTCATGTATCTCTGGTCCAGTGTACCCAACTGAGTTGTTTGCCAGCCAGGGGTTCTGGGAGGAGAAAGGAAGACAAGATTTCAATGAGTGTATGTTACATGGTGAAACCATCTGTGGTTTTGTTGCTTGGTGTGGCTTTTGAGGCCATACTAAATAGCTGTGTCTCAGTAGTAGAATATGCACCTGTTTTGGATGTACCCAACTTCTCCATCCCTGAGACCACTAGCCAAGTCTAGCTGTGCTTGTCTTCCTGCCTAGATTCCTGCCTACCCCCTGCAGCACCCCAGCAGCCACATGTCCTCGTGGTTTCCGATTCCGAAGTGGCCCTTTCTTGGAGACCTGGAGAGAATGAAGGGAGTGCCCCAATTCAGTCCTACTCTGTGGAATTCATTAGGTAAGTCACAGGTCAGATCACACATCGTGGGAGGCAGGGACACATCTTCACTTGACCTCAGCTATGTGTGTGTTCAAGGTGGTGCATGGTCTTGGAGGACCATGTTCGCAATTGGGCCAACATATGTCCCTGACTATTCATCTTGGGTGAGTTGTCATTGGTGATACTGTCCCCTCCCCCAGCCTCTTTTGCAGCCAAACACTCATCTAGTAATGCACCTTTACCAACAAGCTGGCCTTCATTTCAGGCTTGAAACTTGCCTTTCTGACTTTAAAGTATATTTAAGATAAATATTTGATGGCTTTCCTTAGAGGGAGAGGGAAGAACTCTTTATATACAGACACCGTGCACTCCAGATCCATATTACCTTGGGGTGACTTTCTAAGTTTGAGTTCAACTTTCTTCCTTCCTATCTACATCCTAAGCTCTTGTTATGCAGTTTGATGGGCTGTAGAGATTCATGTGGAACTCATGATTGCCAATGCTGCTGCACAATTTTATTTAAAAAAGAGAAAGGAGAAGAAAAGGCAAACAAAAGGAATTCCAAATGCAAGGTCTTCAGCCTACATTTGGATCTCCAGTTGATTCTGGGTAGAAAATGAGTGACTGGGGTCGGTCCACCCTGCATTAAAGATGAGGAGCCCCTCTGAGGCTTCCATGTTGTGGATTCATAAAGAGACTCAGCGGGATTCATTCCTCTGGCTTTCTGAAGCTGGGGCAAAGGGTCCTGTCAAGATGTGATGAGTTGTTTTTTCTGTCTTGACCTCCCAGTTTATTCCTGGGCTGTGGGAAGCAGACATCTGTGTCTTCTGAGCTTGTTTTCAGGCAGAGCTTGATGAATTCCAAGTGGCAGAAACTTGAAAGAAGATTGAAGCAATAACATTGGCTTCTGTGACTGTAAAGTCTAGTGGCTAGTCTGAATTCAGGGAGCGCCAGATCCATGCAGCCTCAGGAGTCTGTGTCCATCCATCTCTCTGCTCATTGATTCATTGTCCAGTGGGCTTTCCTGCACCCTTAAGTTTTGTGGTCTTCAAGCTTAGCTCCCTACTTTCAAGAGAGGGTGGATTTCGCTTCAGACCCAGCAGAATTTTCGTGTGCATTCTGATTAGCCAAGTCTAGGGCCTTTTCTATTGTCCAAACTGATTGGCCAGGGCAGAGAGAACTTATGAATCAGCCAAGCTCTGGTTGTATGGTAAACTCTGAAAGCAAGCATAGTGGGGATTTCAGACCTTTCAGGCTCAGGGTTCAGGAGGTGTAACCCTCAAAGGGAAACTGTAGAACAACTCTTGGGAAACGGCAAATGGATGGTGGGAAAACCTGGAAGAAAAAAAGGAAGGAAATTAGGAAAAGAGGGAGGAAGGGAGGAAGAGAAGGAAGGGGGAAGAGGGAATGGAGGGGGAAGAAGAAAGGGGGAAGAAAAAGTGGGAGGGGGAGGGGAGGACACTGCCCAAGTTCAAACCAAGGCCGAAGATAGCACCTAATCCTGCCTCTCAACATAGCTTTTAGGCAAAGCCTGGAATGTGCCTAGAATAGAAACGATTCTAATCCTGGTTCTAATACTTAAGCAATACTTGGATTTCTAAGACTCCAGTTTTCTCATTGAAAAAGCCTGGGAGGAATGTAACACATGATTTACTTCCACAAATAAATTAGACAATACCAACAGAACAAAACAAACTTAAAATGTAAAGGAACTTTAAACTTTGGAAAATGAAAACTTATCATCGTCTGCCTATCATGGGTGTAGTCACCAGCAAAGATGGCGATGCCCCTTCCCTATTAATTCTGCACTCAATCATGTATTTTTCCAGCTCACTCTGAGTCTGATGTTGATAAAACATAGAACTAGCAGTCTCCTAGTCTTGCATGCACACGGGAAGTAGAAAACAAAAATATTTACCTTCAGAACCAGGACAACCAGGAAAGAATGCTCTGTCCCTAACTCTCCAGCTGCCATGTGGCCCTAGACAAGGTCCCTACCTCCTGAGCCTCCAGCACCTCTCAGAGGTTTTAGTTCCCTCAAAGCACAGCTGGGGAAAAGGCTCTGGGTACAGTGAATTTCCTTGGAGGCCAGAATGAGACAAGGGACTCTGAGATGCGAAGAGGGGAACCATCAGAGGGTGTTACTTAAGATATTATTACAGGCAATGCAGTCTTTCCCGGAACCTGGATTCTACCCCATATTACACGTCAGGTAGATGTTGGAATACACTTGAACACTGGTCGCCATGAGTTGAATAACTAGGTAGAACCCTGAGCAAGCTGGGTAACCCTGTGGGTCTGACTTTTTTTTTTTGATACTTTGTTTACATTTCAAATGTTTCCCCCTTTCCAGGTCTCCCCTTTTGAACCCCCCTATTCCCTCCCCCCTCCCCCTGCCTCTATGAGGGTATTCCCCTACCCACCCACCCACTCTCATCTTCCCTCCCTGGCATTCCCCTATACTGGGGCATCTAACACTCTCAGGCCCAAGGGCCTCTCCTCCTCCTGATAGCTAACATGACCCTCCTCTGCCACATATGTGGCCAGCACCATGGGTCTCTCAATGTGTATTCTTTGGTTGGTGATCCGGTCTCTGGTAGCATCAGGGGGTCAGGCCAGTTGACACTGTTGCTCCCTCCATGGGGCTACAAACTCCCTCAGCTCCTTCAGTCTCTTCTCCAACTCCTCCATCTGGGATCCCACGCTCAGCCCAACGTTTGCTGTGAACTGAATCTTAGCTATTCTGAACTTTTGGGCTAATAGCCACTTATCAGTGAGTCCATACCGTGTTCATTCTTTTGTGACTGAGTTACCTCGCTCAGGATGATATTTTCAAGTTCCATCCATTTGCCTGCGAATTTCATGAAGTCATTGTTTTTAATAGCTGAGTAGTATTCCATTGTGTAAATGTACCACATTTTCTGTATCCATTCTTCTGTTGAGGGACATCTGGTTATTTCCAGCTTCTGACTATTATAAATATGGCTGCTATGAACATAGTGGAGCATTTGCCTTTATTACATCTTCTGGGTATATGCCCAACTAAACATAGTAAAAGCAATATACAGCAAACCGGTGGCCAACATCAAAGTAAATGGAGAGAAACTTGAAGCAAGTCCACTAAAATCAGGGACTAGACAAGGCTGTCCACTCTTTCCCTATCTATTCAATATACTAATTGAAGTTCTAGCTAGAGCAATTGGACAACAAAAGGAGGTCAAAGGGATACAAATTGGAAAGGAAGAAATCAAAATATCACTATTTGCAGATGATATGATGGTATACTTAAGTGACCCGAAAAACTCCACCAGACAACTGCTGCAGCTGATAAACAACTTCAGCAAAGTGGCCGGATATAAAATGAACTCAAACAAATCAGTAGCCTTCCTATACTCAAAGGATAAACAAGCTGAGAAAGAAATTAGGGAAATGATACCCTTCACAATTGTCACAAACAATATAAAGTATCTTGGTGTGACTCTAACCAAGCAAGTGAAAGATCTGTATGACAAGAACTTCAAGTCTCTGAAGAAAGAAATTGAAGAAGACCTCAGAAGGTGGAAAGCTCTCCCATGCTCATGGATTGGGAGGATTAATATAGTAAAAATGGCCATCCTGCCTAAAGCAATCTACAAATTCAATGCAATCCCCATCAAAATTCCAACTCAATTCTTCATCGACTTAGAAAGAGCAATTCTCAAATTCATATGGAATAACAAAAAACCCAGGATAGCAAAAGCTATTCTCAACAA
>JAPYYD010006851.1:0-10778 GCA_028551405.1 Uromys caudimaculatus
GCAGTGTTAAGAGGAAAACTCATAACTTTGAGTGCCTCCAAAAAGAAACTGGAGAGAGCATACACTAGCAGCTTAACAACACACCTGAAAGCTCTAGAACAAAAAGAAGCTAATACACCCAAGAGGAGTAGAAGGCAGGAAATAATCAAACTCGGGCTGAAATCAACCAAGTAGAAACAAAAAGAACTATACAAAGAATCAACCAAACCAGGAGTTGGTTCTTTGAGAAAATCAACAAGATAGATAAACCCTTAGCCAGACTAACCAGAGGGCACAGAGACAGAATCCAAATTAACAAAGTTAGAAATGAAAAAGGAGACATAACAACAGATTCTGAGGAAATTAAAAAAATCATCAGATCCTACTACAAAAGCCTATACTCAACAAAACTGCAAAATCTGTATGAAATGGACAATTTTCTAGACAGATACCAAATATTAAAGTTAAGTCAGGACCAGATAAACCATCTAAACAGTCCCATAATTCCTAAAGAAATCAAAGCAGTCATTAAAAGTCTCCCAACCAAAAAAACCCCAGGACCACATGGGTTTAGTGCAGAATTCTGTCAGACCTTCAAAGAAGACCTAATACCAATACTCTTCAATCTATTACACAAAATAGAAACAGAAGCAACACTACCCAATTCCTTCTATGAGGCCACAGTTACACTGATACCAAAACCTCACAAAGACTCAAGAAAGAAAGAAAACTTTAGAACAATTTCCCTTATGAATATTGATGCAAAAATACTCAATACAATTTTTGCAAATTGAATCCAAGAACACATCAAAATGATCATTCACCATGATCAAGTAGGCTTCATTCCAGGGATGCAGGGATGGTTCAATACTCGGAAATCCATCAATGTAATCTACTACATAAACTCAAAGAAAAAAACCGCATGGTAACTTCTTTAGATACTGAAAAAGCATTTGACAAAATTCAACATCCCTTCATGATAAAAGTCCTGGAAAGATCAGGAATTCAAGGCCCATAGGTAAACATAGTAAAAGCAATATACAGCAAACCAGTGGCCAACATCAAACTAAATGGAGAGAAACTCGAAGCAATCCCACTAAAATCAGGGACTAGACAAGGCTGTCCACTCTCTTCCTATCTATTCAATATAGTAATTGAAGTTCTAGCTAGAGCAATTAGACAACAAAAGGAGGTCAAAGGGATATAAATTGAAAAGGAAGAAAACAAAATATCACTATTTGCAGATGATACAATCATATACTTAAGTGACCCGAAAACCTCCACCAGAGAACTGCTGCAGCTGATAAACAACTTCAGCAAAGTGGCCAGATATAAAATTAACTCAAACAAATCAGTAGCCTTCCTATACTTGAAGGATAAACAGGCTGAGAAAGAAATTAGGAAAATGACACTCACAATTGTCACAAACAATAGTATCTTGGTGTGACTCTAACCAAACAAGTGAAAGATCTGTATGACAAGAACTTCAAGTCTCTGAAGAAAGAAATCGAAGAAGACCTCAGAAGATGGAAAGATCTCCCATGCTCATGGATTGGTAGGATTAATATAGTAAAAATGGCCATCCTGCCAAAAGCAATCTACAGATTCAATGCAATCCCCATCAAAATTCCAACTCAATTCTTCAAAGACTTAGAAATAGCAATTCTCAAATTCATTTGGAACAACAAAGAACCAAGGACAGCAAAAGCTATTCTCAACAACAAAGATTCTGGGGGAATCAGCATCCCTGACCTCAAGCTGTACTACAGAGCAGTAGTGATAAAAACTGCATGGTATTGGTACAGTGACAGGCAGGTAGATCAATGGAATAGAATTGAAGACCCAGAAATGAACCCACACACCTACGGTCACTTCATTTTTGACAAAGGAGCTAAAACCACCCAGTGGAAAAAAGACAGCATTTTCAACAAATGGTGCTGGTTCAACTGGCGGTCTACATGTAGAAGAATGAGAATTGATCCATTCCTGTCTACCTGTACAAAGCTTAAGTCCAAGTGGATCAAGGACCTCCACATAAAACCAGATACACAGAATCTAATAGAAGAGAAAGTGGGGAAAAGTCTCGAACACATGGGTACAGGGGATAAGTTCCTGAACAGAACACCAATGGCTTATGCTCTAAGATCAAGAATCGACAAATGGGACCTCATGAAATTGCAAAGCTTCTGTAAGGCAAAGGACACTGTCAATAGGACAAAACGGCAACCAACATATTGGGAAAAGATCTTAACCAACCATTCATCCGGTAGAGAGCTAATATCCGATATATACAAAGAACTCAAGAAGTTAGACTCCAGAAAACCAAATAAATGTATCAAAAAATGGGGAACAGAGCTAAACAGAGAATTCTCAACTGAAGAAATTCGCAAGGCTGAGAAGCACCTAAAGAAATGTTCAACATCCTTAATCATCAGGGAAATGCAAATTAAAACAACCCTGAGATTCCACCTCACACCAGTCAGAATGGCTAAGATCAAAAACTCAGGTGACAGCAGATGCTGGCAAGGATGTGGAGAAAGAGGAACACTCCTTCACTCTTGGTGGGATTGCAAGCTGGTACAACCACTCTGGAAATCAGTTTGGTGGACCCTCAGAAAAATGGAAATAACACTACCTGAGGACCCAGCTATACCTCTCCTGGGCATATACCCAGAAGATGCCCCAACATGTAATAAAGACACATGCTCCACTATGTTTATAGCAGTCATATTTATAATAGCCAGAAGCTGGAAACAGCCCAGATGTCCCTCAGCAGAGGAATGGATACAGAAAATGTGGTACATTTACACAATGGAGTACTACTCAGCTATTAAAAACAATGACTTAATGAAATTTGCAGGCAAATGGATGGAACTTGAAAATATCATTCTGAGTAAGGTAACTCAGTCACAAAGGAACATGGTATGTACTCACTGATAAGTGGATATTAGCCCAAAAGTTCGAAATACTCAAATTCACTTTACAGTAATCGCTGGACTGAGAGTGAGGTCCCAGATGGAGGAGTTGGAGATGGGACTGAAGGAGCTGAGGGAGTGGCAGCCCCATGGAGGGAGCAACAGTGCCAACTCTCCTGACACCCCCAATCCACCGTGCTCCTGGAGGCTGGACCACCAACCAAAGAATATACCTCGAGGGACCCATGACCTGAACCACATGTGTGGCAGAGGAGGGCCTTGTTGGCCATCACGGGGAGGAGAGGCCCTTGGGCCTGAGGGTGTTAGAAGCCCCAGTAAAGGGGAATGTCAAGGTGGGAATATGGGAGTGGGTAAGTGGGTGGGTGGGTGGGTGGGTGGATGAATACCCTCATAGAGGCGGGGGAGGGAGAGGGATAGGGGTTTCCAAAGTGGAGACCTGCTAAGGGGGAAACATTGCAAATGTAAATAAAGTATCAAAAAATAAAAAAAATAAAAAAATAAAATAAAAAAAGAAGACTCTCCTTTTCAGTATAATTTCTGTAGTTCATTAAAAATTAGAACAGCTCAAGAATGTCTAATTTTAGTAGAGGTATTACTTAGAAAATTTCAGTTTCCTATGGAAATAATTTTGTCTTGTTACATCATATTAAATTATTTTAAATCGATCCATATTTTAGGTCATGACCCTTGTAATTAAGAAATTCTCGAAGACAATGTTGAGCAAGATTCTGGAGGAAATGTGATTTGAGTCTGGAGACCACTGTGCATGTAAGTCGGATCTTCCAGGGCTGCAGTGCAATTAACAACTAAAATCACAACCTGCTAATTACAACTGAAGGAAAGTTGCTTCGTATTTTTCAATGTAGCACACTATTTTTAAAGATGTGAGATTAATAGTGTCCTTCCTGGTTTTCAGGTATACTTAAGCTCTTAAAAAACAACTCCAGGGTTGTGGGTCGCTGAGTGATAGAAGAGAAGCAATATTCAGAAGATTGCTTATGATTGACAAGAACAGCTGCAGCAGCTCCCTGGGTGAGTGACTGTGGGCAACCAGTGGAGTGCATTCAATTTCATGAGCAATGGAGTGCTCTCAATGCATGCTGTAAAGAATAAAAACAAAAGAAAACAAAAGAAAAGAAAAGAAAACAAAACAAAAAACAAAAATGGAAGATTGGGGGCCATGTAGAAAAGGGCTTTCTAATTTTTATTCTGAAAATAGCTGTACCTTGTTTTCTAACAGAGTTCAATCCAAGTTCATTGTTCAGTGGTAAATATCTACTGAAGATTTTTTTTGTTTCTTTTGAAAAGTCGTTGTTAATTTAAATGTGTATTATGTTCAGTGGCCATATCATGATAACCACATATAACACTAGTGTGTTAGGGTATATTGGGAAGTAAGGTTTAGGGACAGTAGTCTCACAGAGTCTGTTTCTTAGTATTCAGTTGGCAGATGGTGTTTGAGAAGCCACTTTTACCAGCTTAGAATGTTACCTAATATTAGATTAACATATGCATATTATTGTTCATTGCCAGAGCCTTATTTCAACAACGTAGAAGACTTTGGGAATCTTTTTATTTCCTGGTTTAAAAGAATTAATTTCTGTATTAATTACTTTTCTTATTGTTTTAACAAAACACCTGTCAGGAAACAAAAGTGAAGGAAGAGGATTTATTTTTGCTCACAGTTTGAAGGTTTAGGCGGTGTTGTCAAAGAAAGCAATGGACAGTCAGATTTGAACCATGTGGTTGCTCGGGGTTTACGAGAAGCAGGCTGCAGTGACTGCTCCCCTTCAGCTTACTTTGTCTTTTTTATTGAGTTCATGAGCCCAGGCCACAGAATGCTGCTGTCCACAGTTAAGTTCTTCCTATATCGACTAGCCCAGTCAGATGATCCTTCACAGTCATGCCCAGAGACTAACGTAATATGCATAATTCCTCACAGATGTTTTCTGAGGTAATTCAAAATCTGTTCCCTGGTAATCAGTATTAATACAAATTTAATCACAATTTTTCTACAGTGAAGAATTGAAAGGACATTTTTATGTTGTCTGAATGTTAATTCTCAAACAGTTGGCCTGAGAATAATCTCCTTCCTTAAATTGAAGTCAGAAAGTTACAGATAAGTACTTATAAGAAATAGACATAAAATTATATATATAATAAAATGTGAAAGATAGTCATGTAAAGCTGTTTATGTTTGTAGTTAAATAATTGCATTCCAATTTTGGCAAAGGTGAAGAAAGCAAGTTACTTTCTAATTACACCAAAATAAATGTGTCAAATATTTTATTTGTAAGCCAAATGAAACTAGATTATATTTCACTAAACTCTGTTATACTTTAAGCCATAATATTGTCAATATTTGTAACACATTTGACTACTAAACAAATTTTTAGAATTAGTGTAGAATTATAACAGATATTTTCTTTTGAAGCATATGTTAGTTTCATGAGTATTGAACTTTGTTTCTTTCATTTTTTTATAGCTTGAACATACAGCACATTTCATTTGGACTCTAATGATGGATAAAAACCATATACTATGTCTTCTGTTTCTCTTGCCTCTTAATATGGTAAGCATTCACCCTACATATTTATTTCATTAGCTATGCTTTACCTACAACATGCATCTAATTGGTGAATGTTAATAAATACAAGTTAAAGTAGTTATTAGATAAGTAAGTTGATTTCATTTTTATATCCAATTAGCACAGTAATAATCCACTTCCTTTTAGTATTTTTTATACTTTGAATTTTTATAACCAATATGGTTTGTTAGGTCTTTGGAAGGAGGTTGGGATATCAGTGGATTCAAATGTGCAAAACTCAAAAGTGGTAAAGTTGGAAAAATCCTGGAATGGCACTTTATAGTGGTACAAATATACACAGCACATAAAATATGTTTACAGAGAGGCATGGATTCAGAAATTTGAAAATACCACATTCTAGTCTTTAAAATTTTTCTTTTGGTCCACCAATTGGCGTTTATCGATTGAAAATAACTAGGAGACATGTACTGCATTTTGTATTGGTTTACTCATTCATTAATAAATCACTCGTTCAAATAGATCTTGATGCTAAATTTAGGGCAACTATGTCTCCATATGTGTGTGCACTTCCATGTGGCACATGCATGTGTCAGAGATGTGAAGCCAGAGGTAAAGCCAGAAGATTAACACAGCTCAAAGAGCTACACGCCTCATAGTTTACTCCTTAGTTGTAGTTTTGTTTCTGTTCATCTTTTTCATGCAATCAATGTTGGTCTTAATATATACAAGAAACCCAGAGACATAATCTCATCTAATTCTGTGCCAGCAAAAACTTTTCCTGTGGTGTTTCCAAGCAAAACCCTCAAAAAAGTACTGAAAACTTAAATGAGCAAAAAAAAGCATTATTACATTTCTGTGAATATATGCACTGGAAAACACCTTCAAGTCTAGAAGCTGTCCGATGTCTGCACATATGAGATGTTATCTTGGATAACTGACTAGACTTCAAGAGACAAACTGTTTCTTCAGCTAACACCCCTTGTTAAGTGTGCCAACAAGGCACATGGGTCACCAAGAGTTCTCCGCAGGCAACACTGTAGCATTTTACCAATTAGCATAGTTTAATATAAGGAACTGTCACCCCTTGAATTCATTCATGGACAGTGTGTAAATTTCTAAAAAAACCTCAGAAAAATAGTTTTATGTGTTTTTTTTCTAATAATGTCCTGGGGTAGGCATAGTGCTTGCTTAGTCTACGTGAGGTACTAAGTTCAACCCACAATGTTAACGAATAAAATCAAATGACTTAAAAATAGTTTTGATGTTCTAGAATTTCATTTATTACTTCACAGGTTGACTGCTTTCTGAATTTCTCAGGAAATTCAAGCCTACCAGAAAATAACAGTCAATATTAATGCTCATCAGGCAAAGTGATGCCACCCAGTTAAGAAATTATTATTTTGATATTACAAATGTACAAAGTTTGATGATTTTCCATGTGGTCCATACTCTCTGGTATCTGGATGCAATTTTCTACTGTTTTATGATAAGAGAGAGTCTTGGAAGTAGTGGTGCATAGCTTACCGACATTGAAAGAGCAGGTGAAGTGCCAGGGGACTCTAGGTATAACTGTTTGCATTTCCGAACAAATGTTTAGGCTGTGTTGTCAGTCAAGCACTACAGGCTTTGGCGAGCCAGCGGAGCCTATCAGTGCTGCACTGGCGGCATCCTGAAGGCTGTTTGAAACCAGACACGGTAAGAGTTTAGAGTATGGAAATTGGCAAACTCTACGCTTGGGGGGGGGGGGGAGGTTTCCTCATGAGAGTCATTTTGTATCCAAGCACCACTGCTCTGGCTGTTTTCCACCAGGCTTTTAACAAAGATTTCCACCATTCTAAAGCCATCGTTATTTTATTCTCTTAGGCTCTTGTCTCAGCAGAGTGGGAAGACGGCATGAACCAAACAGACTTGGGAGTCACTAGAAACAAGATCATGACGGCTCAGTATGAATGTTACCAAAAGATTATGCAAGATCCCATCCAACAAGCAGAAGGTAGCTGCAACTAACACTAGATGCACTTAACATGTAATTAAAAGAAAACTACCTATGTGGGTTCTTACATCTACTAATAAAAATTAATTAATTGCTTGTTTTCTTGTTTATGTACAACTTTTATTGTGTATTTGTGAAGTACGTTTTATGACATGATCCAACTTCTTTTTAGTAAAATTTAACCAAATACTTTATACACTGAAGTTTTCAGAATGATCCTTTAAAAGGTGTAAAAGTATTCGAAATACTAACAAATATTAATATTAAAACAAGACAAAGATTTAAGTACTAAAAATAATGTTGAGCAATAGAAAAATATTTTCATAATAAAACAATTCTGTGGTAAAATAGTTCAGGATTACTGCTTGTTCTTTTTAATCTCAGAACTTCACAATGCATTTTGCAATTTGTGAAGTCTACTTTAAGGTAGACTAAATACCTTTTAAAAAAAAGTTGTGTTTCTGAAAGCCATTTGAACAAAGATATCTGTCTCACTCTGATACCACAGAACATAATTCAAAAACTAGACATTGTGACGCACTATGCTACCCATGTTGAGTGTACTACACACAGACTTTTATGATGGCAACTTGGACATGTATAATATGATTTCTGAAGCAATAAGAATGTTCTTCTATAGATCACAAAATTTATTTTACCAGCTATATATGGCGGGAAACATTTTGCATTTATTTAAGATGACAGGAAAGAAAGCCGTGGTTGTCTTAGTTGCTTTTTAAAGGTTTGTAATTATTTTGAGTTTTCAGATACCAGAATTATTATGGCTCCACTGGGGCTAAAATGGTCACAAGATTGTTGTACAGATACATGATTATTAACAAATATTTCATGCAGCAGTCAATGTTCTACTTAATTTTGATGACTTATAGATTGTCATAGATTTTCGATTAGATATTTTTAGAATATTGATGAGTTAATTTTGTTATACATATATATTATAATATGTAATGTGTGCATATTACAATAGCTTCTTTATCCTCACATTGGTCAAAACATAAAATGATTATGGTTAAAATGTAAAATAGTTAATGCAGACTAGAGGATATTTGTTCAGAAAATGATCAAATACTTTCCTTAAGAATATAGTTTCTTGCCTCAGTGGTGGCGAATAACTTTACTTCCAGCACTAGGGAGGCAAAGGTAGGTTGATCTCTGTGAGTTTACGGCTAGCATACTCTATAGAGTGAATTCCAAGACAGCTAGGGCTATACAAAGAAACCCTGTCTTGAAAAAGCAAAATAAAATCAACCAACCAACCAACCAACCAACCAACTAACAAAACAAACAAACAAGCAACCAAACCGAGAGAGAGAGAGAGAGAGAGAGAGAATGAATACAGTTTCTAAAATAAAATATGCTTTATTTTTTGCTTTAAAAAAATTAAGTACAGGGACACTAATTAACTACTGCCTTCACAGTTAAATACAATCACCCAAATCACCAAAGATAACCTGATTTATTGAACAATTGCTTTGAAGAAATTAAACTGAATATAATATTTATGCAGATATTAATAATTTATGCAGATCATTAATAATAATTCATAATAGTTGTGTAGAGATTTTTTTAGTGACAAAAATCGAGCGATTATGGTTTTTATATATCTTCATTTCCAGGAGACTTCTTTATGCCAAGGCACTGAGAAACCTTCCTTAGGAGTTTATTCTTGGGTAGGTACAGAGACTTGCTGACCCTTCATTCTTATCTCCCCCCTAAGGCCTGTACTGCAATAGGACCTGGGATGGATGGCTGTGCTGGAACGACGTGGCAGCAGGGACTGAATCTATGCAGTACTGCCCTGATTACTTTCAGGATTTTGATCCTTCAGGTAGATACTGGAATTTAATTACAGATCTTACTGGCATCTGTAGAGTGACCATTGTTATTTAATATTTATAAATGTTATTAAATATTAAATACATATTATTAAATGCATTTGGAACTTATCACAAAAGTAGTCTTGAAAAATTTGCAGTATATAGCTATCTTAGTTTTAACTTTCTACTTCTGAATTCATTTAACCAAAGGAAAAAAATTGAACAGAAAGTATAAGTTTATTAAACTCCTTAATTTTTTTCTTTTTATTATTAAAGAGAAGGTTACAAAGATCTGTGACCAAGATGGACACTGGTTTAGACATCCAGATAGTAATAGAACATGGACAAACTATACCCTGTGTAATAACAGCACGCATGAGAAAGTGAAGGTATGTAACAATCGTGTGTTGACATTTGACTTATATTTTAAAAACAGAGCAATGCAGTACCGAGGAACAGAAGTCAGTGTCTGCCCCACAGTAAAACCACTTTCTAATATCACTTGAGAAGAACAATGAAAAGAATCTGTGGGAAAGCTGCTATTAATTCTGCCATTACACTAGGGAAGTAACCCTGTTAGGTAACTGTGTATTTACAAGTCAATGTCTCAATCTCTGGGTTTCAGATTTTCCAAAGAAAATATAACTTAAAAGTATAATATAAGGGAAAACTTTCATTTCTAGTGAAATTCTAGAATTACCTCAAAAACTATTCTTAGGCAAACAGGATATGCTCAGTGGGATTTAAACCTTCACCTGCTCCTCAGAAGAAGGCGTCCATCCTAACTGGCTGTGCAGGACACTCACGCTTGTTTCTGCTTTGAAACTTAGAGTTAAAGCCACAGTTAAGGACAATAGTCACAGAGTAAAGCTTGATTGTGATATTTTTATGTATTTTCAGTGTGTGTATATATGATTAAAAGTGTGAACACTGATATGTGCTTCCTGTTTTGGCACTTTATCTGTCCCATGGCCACGGACAAGAAAACGCTCTTGTGCTAAACAAGATAAATGTACTTTCTTCCAGCGGCCAGGATAGTGCAATCATTCAAACTGCAAGCTATCACTGTGTTTATATACCATGTGTGCTCTGCTCATTTAGAGATGTTTAAGTTACCAACCCAAATGCAAACCTAAACCCAAACCCAACCAACCAAATAACTAACCAAGCAAGCAAACAACCAAATAAACAAAACCTCTATAAATGGTATGTTAAAAGAAATTAGAAAAAGAAAGCAAGCAAAAACTAAGAGAATGTTAAAATACATTTATATAGATCGAAGGATCTTTTAAGTTTCCATATTAAGATCTATCTCTGAGCCTCAGATTTGTGAAAAGAAATAAAAAACCTCAATAGATAAAGAAAGCTTTACCACGTTTTTAATTTTGAGCAAACCAAATCATTGGGTATTATTTGATTCTGAATATAAAATGCTGATTTTATGTATGGTATAAATTAGATCAATAAATGCATTACCATAAAGA
>JAPYYD010006852.1:0-10777 GCA_028551405.1 Uromys caudimaculatus
CAAAAAAAAAAAAAAAAAAAGAAGAAGAAGAGGAAGAGGCAGGCAGATCTCTGTGAGCTGGTCCAGCCTAATCTATAAAGTGAGTTCCAGGACAGCCAGAGTTACACAGAGAAATCATGTGACAACAAACAAACAAGCAAGCAAACAAACAATCAAACAAAGAAACAAATAATGGGAGTCATAATCTGTGAGCAAAGGACCCAAAGGGGATAAGGACAATGTAGGAAGTCGGACAGAGTCAATTAAGTGGGACCCTTGGGGCTCTCAGAGACTGAAACACCAACCAAGGAACATACAAGGGCTGGACACAGGCCTCCCCACACAGATGTAGGAGATGTGCAGCTTGGTCTTCAAGTGGGTCCCTAACACCTGGAGTGGAGGCTACTTCAAAAGCTGTTGTCTGAGTGGGGGATAAGTTCTTCTAGCTGGGCTGCTTTGTCTGGCCTCAGTAGAAGAGGATATGCCTAGCCTTGAAAATACTTGAAGTACCAGGGTTTGGGGATACTCAGGGAGCCACCACCCACTCAGAGAAGGGAAGGAGGTATGGGGGAAGGAATATGAGGGTGACCTTGAGGGAAACAGTGAGTGGGTTGTAAGATGAATAAGTAAAAAAAAAAAAAAAATTAAAAAAGCAAAAACAACCCCCTACCAAACAAAAGGCCTGAGAAAACATGAGACACAGGACCTCCAAAGTATCCTCTGAGTTCACTTTGTGTTGGTATGTACTCTTGGTCATCAGTCCTGCCTGTAAGAGTGAGATTTGTACCCTTAGGGAGATTCCATTTGAGAGAACTAATTTTTCATTTGAAATTCTTATCAATAGTTTCTGGATTTGGGATGGGAACTTGTGTCTACTTCCTTTCTCAACACTGACACCCCATGTGGTGTAGACCCACACAGGCCCTGAGAAAGCTACTTCAGTCTCTCTGAGTTCATATGTGTATTAGTCAGGGTTCTCTAGAGTCACAGTACTTATGGGCAGTCTCTATAGTAAAGGAATTTGTTGATGACTTACAGTCTGTAGTCCAACTCCCCAACAATGATGAGCAACAGCTCATCAAGGATCTAGCAGTTGCTTAGTCCCACAAGGCTCGCAGGCAAAGAAGAGAGAATCTTTCTTCTTCCAATGTCCTTATGTAGCTCTCCAGCAGAAGGTGTGGTCCAGATTAAAGGTGTGTGCCACCACACCTGAAACTTGTCTCTTCCAGACTCAAGATCTGGATCACAGTGGAGCCTTCTAATTCTGGATTGTAGTTCACTCCAGATAGTCAAGTTGACCATCAGGAATAGCTACTACAATGTGTGTATTACTTCTCCTATGTTTAAGAAGGCCTGGCTTCCTTGGTGTCCACAATCCCCTGTGGCTCTAATCTTCTTTCTTTGTTCTCTTCTACAAGATTCCCTGAGTCCTGAGGGGAGGATTTGATGGTGGAGGTGCCCCTTTAGGTCTGCATGTTCCAACATCTCTGTATGTATCTGTCTCTGTCTGTCTCTCTGTCTCTTCCTCTTATTCTTTCTTTGTCTGTCTCTTTCTCTCTCTCTGTATGTGTGTATGCATATGAGCATTGTGCATATTAAGTCCAGGAAGGGCAGAGGATCCCGAGCACTGAAGATATAGGTAGTGTTAAGCCACCATCATAGCACGTGGACTTTGAATTTAGGTATTCTGCACATATCAGGGTTCTCTCCAAATCCTAGAGCTTTTCTCTATGACCACAATCACTGAGCATCTCTCCAAGTCCAGTGATCCTTCCTTTCTGACCCCCTCCACCTTTCTTAGAACCATGGATGGCAGGTCCCTCCTAACACACTTTTTAAATTGCCTTGAGAATATTTTAGTACAGCTCAGGCAGGCTTGCCTCACACTTTCTATTATATAGCCAAAGATGACATTGAATTTCTGAGCCTCTACTCAGACTCACATATTCTGGGAAGACGGACGTGCCCCATCAGTCTAGAGTATGCAGTGATTTATAACCTATGGTTTTGTGAATGCCAAGCAAGGACCAGGGTTACACCACAGAAATTCCTGCCTAAATTGATACAAGCCATCCTCCTGCCTCAGCCTCTGAGTGCTGCCATAGTAGAAGACTGGCAAAGCATGAAGCTCAGGTCTTTATTCCAGAACAGACAAATACTTGTATATAAAGTGTGACAAGCCAGCTTAGTCAGTCTCTGGGTCTCAAGGGAGGGAATGAGGATTTAAGGAAAAAGACAATTCACAACATTATAACATGACTCCAGCCAGTGCTGAGGCTGAAGCGGATTTGTTTTTCTCCAGCCTGCTTTTCACCATTCTAAGTACATGCGAAGAAGAAAGACAAGGATCAAACAAGGAAATAAACAAACTGTCAAACACTAGGTCCCCAATGGAGGATTTAGAGTAAGGACTGAAAGAGCTGAAGGGGTTTACAACCCCATAGGAAGAACAACAATATCAACCAACCAGATCCCCTAGAGCTCCCAGGAACTAAACCACCAACCAGAGTACATGTGGAGGGACCCATGGATCCAGCACGATATGTAGCAGAGGATGGCCTTGTCCAGCATCAGTGGGAGGAAAGGCCCTTGGCCCTGTGAAGGCTCCATGCCCCAGTGTAGAGGAATGCAAGGGCAGGGTGGCAGGTGTGGGTGGGTGGTGGAGCACCTTCATAGAAGCAAGGGGAGAGGGGATGAGTTAGGGGGGTTTTCTATAGGGAAAACCTGGAAATTGGAGAAAATTTTAAATGTAAATAAATAAAATACCCAATACAAACTCTATTGTAACAAAAATAAGTAAAGAAAGAAAGGAAGAGTTCCCAGATCACTGCTTCTAGGGGCTTATCTGGATGACCAAGATAAGAGGAATACCACACATTCCCCAGCTCAGTTTGCCTTGAGCTTTGTATTAGCCCAAAAGTAAATATTCTTATCTGAGCCTACTTCACTTTCCTAGCCCAATGTCAAATTCCTCCTAAATTCCTACAAGGAGGCCCTAAAAGCTCAAAGGTGGTTGTCATGTCCTCTTACAATAGCATTTCATGGTTTTGTACATGTATTTTCAAGAACAGATTATGGCCCCTAGGTGAATTTCCCTCTGAACCATCCTGGTCACAAATGAAGAAAATGCAACCAGGTAACTTGTCTCACAAGCAGGAAGGCTAAGGCAGGAGAATCTCTGTGAGTTGGAATTCTAAATTACTCCTACCTCTAGGACAACAATGTTGTCTCAGAATACAATCCAAATCAAGAATAATAAGCGCAAAAAGAAAAATCAATCAACCTGTCAAATCAATCAATAAATTAATAACCCACAATAGAAGCAAACAATAAAATTCAAGGTGGGGAGTAAATGGAGTCATGATTTTCTTCCTTGTCTGTTTTTGTTTTGTTTTCACTGACAGAGAAAGCTTTGATTCAATGTAGAGATGGGAAAATCCTAGATAGGATAAACTGTCTGGGACTCAGATATTTAATCAGATGGCACTTGCTGGCTGGAACAAAGGGCTACTATAGAGACAGGTGAACAAAAAGGCTTCAGTGGAGCCAGAGGACACACTCAAAGACCTGGAGCCTGCAGTCACAATCTGTCTCTGCTGGGATGCAGAAACCTGTCACTAGTGCTCAGAACCTATAAGTAAGTCCCTTCCCTCCAATGGGCCAGAAGACTTGAAAAGGGGAGATTGGAGGCAAATTGGGACAGGAATTTTCTTTTAATTTTCTTTTTCTTTTTGGTTTGTAAAGGCTTTATGTCTAGTTGCAGTAATGGAACAAATGCTATTTTTTCTGTCATGTTTTTATGTGTTACTTGGGAATTTCATATCATGAACTGGAAACATTTAGTTTCTAGTCCACTCAGGTTCAGTCTGCTGTTTAAGAACCTGTCATATGATGTATGTCAGGTTGAGACACAAAGATGGTGTTCAGCTTTTTGTTGGCCTGGAACCCCTTCCAATGGGGATGGGACTGTGTTGAGAACTGCTTAGGTTTGGCTGGGACCCTGGAGAATCTGGAGCACTTGGGTATACTTGTAAGACATTCCTCATGCTGTCAGTGGGGAAGTTTGGAATAGAGAAGACCAGTAAGGATAGCTGCTTTTTGATGTCTCCACCATTTCCAGAGAAATGACTCTAACCTTGAGTGGTTCCTAGGGTTTGAGTAATATTTCTGAATCTAATCTTGAAAATATACATTTGCCTGAATGCTTTTCCAGGAACTGTCTGACTAGAGACCTTACAAGCTGAGTGTTAAGACCCTAACCACATTCCTGACACTGGCTGCTAACAGACAGTAGCGAGGTGAGCTAAGTGCTCAGGCCTGTAAGAGCAGCCTCTAGTCTGCACTTATTGTCCCATGGATGAAATGTTTCAGCCCAAGTAGGGCTGAGTGCATGGGATAGGGGAGGATAGTGTGGGTCCCTAAATGACAAGAGTGATTGTGCAGAGTTTATGATGTAATGCATTTTCTGCTTGAGATGAGGCCAGGCGATAAAATATAGGATGGACTTGACTCAGCAGGATCCAACAGGAAACACCTTAGATAATGTCCTTGATTACTTGGTCAAACTTACCTTGAGGCACCTACCTCCTTATGCTTTTGTGTAAACCCCACCCCACACTCTCCACCACCATTTGCCAGAACTAACCCTCTGGTCTCCTCTATCCCTAGGTGCCTGATGACGCCCTTGGGGACCTTCTCTGTCACTCACTTCCAAATTTCAGTCAGACTTGGATTCCTTTTACTGCTGTCAGAGGATCTTTGAGCTCGAACATCTGGACATGAGAGGCATAGTCTTTATTGGGTTTGCACATTGTGCCTCTCCAAGATCTCCTTGAAAATGTGGCAGACACTTTGCAGTCCCTCTACTTAAAGGGTTGTAGGATGAATGACTCTCAACTCACTGTCCTTACACCTGCCCTCAGCCACTGCTCCAAGCTCACCAAGGTCAGCCTCTATGACAATAATTTCTCTATGCCCATACAGAGGAATCTCTTGAAGCACACAGCCAACTTGAGAAGATTGAATGTGGAACAGTGCCCTCCCTCTCTGGTGTGCTATGGTAACTTATATGTCTTCTCCACAGAAATATTTGGCCAACTTTGTGCAGGGCAGATGGATATACTCAGGGCCATAAGAGAACCCAAGAGTATCTCCTTTGCAAGAGAAATCTGTCATAGATGTGGTGAGCTCTGTATCTATGCCCTGGGGTCCATATTTTGTCCTTGCTGGCAGAAAATAATATTGGGTTTTAGGAATAGCCACAAAACCACATGAACAATATAATACCAGTCAGATATTCATCTTTTTGAATGCACACCCCCAAGGCAGATCTATTAGGGTTGCCAATAACCCTGTAGCACAGGCTGGACCTTGAACATTCTACAGGACCACCTAATGTAGGAAAACACATAAAAGTGCTGCTCGATATTGGACTCTGACTGTAGGTATTTTGGCTAGTTACATAAAACAGTTCTAACAGACCTTCATTCTGATTGGGTGCAAGTGGAGCTTATGGTTGTGTAATTCCATAACATTAATAAACTTCAGAACACACAGATCATAACATGGCATGTAGTCAGCGTGACCCTTCCCTGAGACAGGGTGTGGGGAGATAAAGGAATCTGAGAGACAGAAAGGTTGTGTCAATGTCTTCCTCTGCACCCCATGCCAACATAGATGTCCTTGTGTGTCACACAATGGTCATTTTACTTTTTTTTTTCTCTCAACAATATGCAATAGCTTGCGGTCAAGGAACAAACTAGCTACAGCTCTGACAGGGAGGAGGGCCTAAACAAACAGGGAACTATAACTTTGGGATCTGAAGAAATGGAAGGTTTCAGACATATCACTTATCTGGGATTCTCAGAGCTTGTGGCTTCAGCTCCAGCACTGCTCACATGGCTGGAAACCAACGGATATACAGTGACTGGGATCTTGGAGGCGGACATGGGGAACAGTTGAATGGATTGTGGGAATAGGGCCTTGTGGAGTTAGAAATACAACTTGGCAGTTCTGAGAGGCTTCAGCCAGGACAGTTTAACTAGAGTTTTTGTCATGGACTTGTAATATTTTTGTTCTTCACTATAATGTTTAGTGAATAAATACAACATGAGTCCTTAGTTTTTATGTCACTACTGTTGTCTGAGTGGAAGAAAGTAACAAAATTTAAGAATTCTGGAACAAATGCCCTCTGGAGAGAGTCAAAATGTACACACTGATGCTAGGCATGGCAGGATTCATAATCTTGGGTAGGTAGATAACATTATCAGCTAAGGTGGTTCACATATGAACATCTAGGTTGGCCTGTGGTACAGAAGAAGTCATAAAAACAACCTCCATGTCTGTCACACTCCTTTGTTCTTCCTCCCCCCACACTCTGTCTCTCTGTCTGCCTGTCAACTTTGCAGGCCTTGTGGCTTTTAACCTGTGAATCTGCACAATAATCTTTCATGCCCACCAGATAAGCAAAACCATGTGAACACACACACACACACACACACACACACACAAACACACACACACCCAGGCATGCAGGGGCACACACACATGAACACAAGCATGCCTGCACACCCAGGAAACATTGAATTAAGCGGGATGCTTCATGTTTTAACAGTACTTGTTACTTTAAAAGAGGCCCAAAGTTTGGTTTCAGAACTAATATCATCAGGTGCTCTCAGCTGGCCCTCGGGCTGTAGGGGGTAGGCCCATTTCTTCAGGCCTCTGTGGATCCTGGCTTTTATAGGCACAATACACACAATACATAGGCATATGCACCTAATTGAGGAAGTCTTGGAAAGAACCCTCCATTTCACAAAGACTTCAAAAAAAAATGAACTAATTAATTAAAATGGAGATGTTCCATAGCAGGTGCTTCCCTGACTTTGTGTGGCTCCAATATTATTTGCCTACTCCACACAATGAGGAAAGTATATGGAATTTCAGTTGTGTTCACTGAGCTCAGTTGGTGAACAATAGCCTAGTTTGCTGTGGGCTCCAGTTTGAGGCCTGTACCATGGAGAAGTGAATCTATTTTATGAGGCCACATTCATGCTCATACCCAGACCACACAACAATGACTCAACAAATAAATGAGGTAGAATATCAGATCAATTTTCCATTTGAATATTGATACAAAAACCTAAATAATATACTGGGAATCAACATCAAAGTATACATCAAAAACATCGTCTATCATGATCCAGTCTGCTTCATCCCAGGGATACAGGGATGGTTCAACCTAGGAAAATAAATAAGGAGTATAATCCAGCACATAAACTAACTGAAAGAAAAAGGCCACATGATTATCTCATCAGATGCTGAAAAAGCCTTTGACAAAATCCAGCACCGCTTCACAATAAAAGTGCTATAGAGACCAGGGTTAAAAAGAATATATATAAATGCAATATAGGCAATACATAGCAAGCTGATAACTGACATCAAATTAAAGGGAGAGAAAGGTAAAGCAATTCCACTAAAACCAGGGACAATAGAAGGCAGTTCATGATCTCCCTATTTATCAATATAGAATTTGATGCTCTAGGTAGTGCTCTAAGACAACTAATGCCAACTAAGGGGAAACAAGTTGGAAAGGAAAAAGTCACAGTATCTCTATTCACAAATCAATTGATAAAAAACCCTCCAAATGCTACTAAAGAACTGCAACAGCTGATAAACACCCTCAGCATAGTAGCTACATAGACAGTTAGCTCAAACAATTCAGAAGCCTTCCTTAATAAATGATAAACAGGTAAGAAAGAAATTAGGGAAATAATCCTATAAAAAAGAGCTAATAGAAATGAAATTTCTTGATGTAACTCTATTCGAGCAAGCAAAATATCTGTAAGTTCCTGAAGAAATAAATTGAAGAAGCCATTGGAAAATACAAAGGTCTCTCAAGCTCCTGCATCCAGAAGATTAATGTAGTACAAAATGCCATCTTATCAACAGCAATCTGACTCAAAGCAATTCTCATTAAATTCCAACACAATTCTTACAGACCTTGAAGGAGGAATTCTCCACTTCATACGGAAAAATAAAAATATCAGGATAGCTAAAACAATCTTCTATAATAAAATAATTCTAGAGGTATCACCATCTCTGAACTCATGTTGTACTACATAGCCATAGTATAATAAAAACTGCATTATATGGGCAGGAAAACAGATAACCTGATCATTGGAATACAACTGAAGACCCAGAAAGAAATATACCCACACAACTATCAACCATGAACATTAGATTTTTAACAGAGAAGGCAAAAGAGACATTGGAAAAAAAGAAAGCATCTTCATCAAATGGTGCCTGTCTAACTGGATTTCTGCAAGTGAAGAAAGCAAGTTGCCCTGTATTTATCATCCTTCAATACTCTCAAGTCCAATTGGTCAAAGGCATCAACATCAAAATGGGTAAACCACATCTAATACAAGATAAAGTGGGTGTATAAGGGTTCTCTAGATTCACAGAACTTATGGGTAGTCTCTATATAGTAAGGGAATTGTTGATGACTTACACTGTGTAGCTCAACTCCCACCAATGATCAGCAGCAGCTGCGAATGGAAGCCCAAAGATCTAGCAGTTGCTCAATCCCACCAGGCTCACAGGTGAAGAGGAGAGAATCTTCCTTCTTCCAGGGTCCTTATGTAGGTCTCCAGCAGAAGGTGTGTCCCAGATTTAAGGTGTATATGACCACGCCTGTATCTGTGACTTTCTTTGTCCCAAATGACGTTGAACTCAGATCTCCTTGATTCACTTAAAAAGGAAACAAGAATAAGCTTTGGTATTCAAATGACTCACTGTTCATTCCACAGTAACTGGCAGATACAATCCCTAAAGTAAAAGAGGAAAGCTTGCTCTTGTAGCAGAAAGAGCTGTCACCCTTGCTTACCAGCATGACTGTTGTGTGAGGATTTTACAAAAGAACATTTGACAGGGCAGTGTTGGATCACACCTTTAATCCCAGCCCTTGGGAGGCAGAGGCAGGTAGATTTCTGAGTTGGAGGCCAGTCTGGTCTACAGAGTGAGTTTCAGGACAGCCAGGGCTACACAGAGAAACCCTGTCTCGAAAAAGCAAAAAAACAAACAAAGAACATTTGTTATGTAGAGATGCTGGGAACAGGGTCAGTTTAGAGAACTAAGAAAAGAAGATTCTGGAACACTTCTTTCACTTATTTCTGGATATAAAATGCTGATAGACTGTGTCTTTAGTAATGTGAGTAAGAACTGGTATAGTTTTTTCATCTGAACGAGAAAAGTTGCAAAGTCTGCCACAACAGACTGATTCCAATTTATTCTGACATCCAACTCATCGCCATGCCCTGGGAGAAAAGTGTCAGAACTTTCTGGAAAGGGTCTCTATCACTTCTAACTAGATTTATAGAGTATGCCTATATCCATCTCCAGATTCAAAGCCTCAATCAACTAAGACCTCTGGACACAGTTTGTGTCCAGTTCCCTTTACATATGAGGCTTCTCCAAGCTTTCAGAGAATGTAGTAGATACTCTGCAGACACTGGACTTTCTTGGGTGTAAGAGGACAGACTCAGATCAATGAACTCCTACCTATCAGCCAATGCTCCTAACTTACCAATGTCAAATTATATGACAAGAAAATAAAATATGGACAACAATGAATGTTAGAGCTGAACAAGAGGAACAACAAAAGACTTTAAAATTCATGGAATGTCACATTTATCACAACCACCCTGGGTGTGCCTTGGAGAGGCAAAGCCCTAAGGCATATGTGTCCTGAGGACTTAAAGCTGTTGTGGAGTTTTGCTCTGCTTCTTGCCATCATGCTCCTCATAATCTGAGTTCTATGAAAATCTCTAGGAAGCTTCCAGCCCCTCACAGGGCAGTATCATTGGTTCTTACAATGAGAGTGAAGGATATTTTTTCAAGCATGGCTTTGGAGCAGATTAATGATTTAACTACCACGTTCAGAAAGAACTTAGAAATGTAGATTATTAGCATCATCAACCACCATTAGAAAGAATTGGAAATGGTGATTGTTGGCATCAGGAGCGCCAAACCGATGATGTCGCACGCAGGTGATATCACCCAGGCGACAGTGTGACCCGCCCACCTGTTGCTAAGGCAACGGCCACCATATTCCCAGAATTCACCTTGACCCACTGCCCACCTTTACCTGTGGCTATGTCATGCCATGTCACTTTCCCTATATATACGGAAGACTTCCCTTTCTCTTTCTCTTTCTCCCCCTTCTTCCCTTCTCTCTCCTCACTGCTACCTTGCCCCCCCCCAATAAACCCCTCACGTGGAACTGTTGGGCTTGGTGTGGTTTTGGAACGTGCCACCATCTCCACCACAGCACATACCGGACTCGTACCAGCAAAATAATTTATACAACATTTGGTGCCGAAACCCGGGAACTTCAACGCAAGCTGCTACAGAGTCCGGGCAGGCCAGGGGTCGCGGCTTGGAGCGGCCTTCTGGCCGCCCACGTGGCCTGCCGCCGCCACTACAACCTTGACCTCCGTCACCGTCTGCGAGCCGCTGATACAGCACATAGACTTCTACTGCGACCGCTGCTCACTGCTGCTGCTGCTCAGCCGCGCCACACTCAAAATCTTCCACCACGTGGCGCCACACCAAACAAACAGTTCCACGCCTCCAACTATCTGACTGCGCAGTCCGCAAACACGCACCGGCATTTAAATTGGTAAGGAGTTTTTCCGATTGGCGGGAGGACCCTCTTTTGCTCAGATAGTGTCTGGCCAACTCTTTCTGGGCTGAGGGGTTGGCTTTTCATTGCCCCAGTCTCCCTGACTGGCCTTCTAGC